>JAWQEG010004178.1:0-25328 GCA_033782935.1 Petrolisthes cinctipes
TTAGAAAGATAGATAAACAGATGAATAAGAGAGACAAAGAGAGTACACATAGGAAAGGAAGAAAGAAAGGAAGGGAGGGTATATAGTGAGAGAGGAGTGAGGTCAAGGTTTGACAGGTCAGAGGAGCGACGTTGTCACTTCTACACTTACCCACCTAGAGGGTGGAAAGGGAATTATGGCCGCGACTGTACAAGTAAGGCTTTGTACAAATTATGCTGACCGATTGTAATAACCATCACAATCTCCAGGTAGATATTGCCAACCCATAAAAAAAAAAAAAAAAAAAAAAAAAAATCTACATGAAACTAGTGGTTTATGGATATGATTAGTATGTGGTTGTGAGTGGTGATGGTAATGAGATGTGTAATATACGAACATTCCCTGACCCACAGAGGACTGTGTACTAACTCCCTCTCAACGTGTGGTTGATGTCGGGTGATGTTTCCGGGGATGGCTAATTAGCAGCTCCTTGCCCACAAGGTCGATCTTGTTTGGTTGATGTGGGGAGATGTCACGTACGTGTACACTCGCCAGCACTGCCGAGTGGACAGGGGCTCACATATATTCAGAGATGTAGCACCACTGTGATCATTTAGCTCGAAACGTGTGTGAGATGTAGTATCCTCGATACACTAGCACATAAAGTGAACTTTGTTGCATAAGGAACTGAATCACTTAAATCTCTTAAACATGTGAGCCCCTGTACCACGCAGCAGTGCTGGCGACTGTACATGCACATTATAAAAATCGTGTAGATTTAGCAATGTTGCAGCTGCAAGAGAATGTTGCAACATACTACTAAGGTAGAGTAGTACTGTACTGTAAGAAGTACATAATCTTAGATAGTGAATGGTTAGACTAGTTACATTTCCTCTAATTTATTACTTTACTATGAAAATTTCCCTCAGGTTACTTTCCGTCAGCCGGCAGGGTGTTCTTCCACCTGTTTCATGTACGGGTCAGTGCCGGAGGGAGTGGAGGGTGGGGAGAGAGCCTTCATCTTGGCTATTCTTTTCTTTCACTGTTGTTGTGTTCTGCATGAAGTCATATTAAGGCCAGACCACCTCGTTTGGACCACAAGGTCTGTGTGGGCTATGTAATTCTATGTAATTCTCTCTCTCTCTCTCTCTCTCTCTCTCTCTCTCTCTCTCTCTCTCTCTCTCTTTCTCTCTCTCTCTCTCTCTCTCCCAGGCCTCTCCGTGCCAACCTTATGTCCTCCCACGCCGAAGCAGTGTCCCTATTGGAGAAGGACCTGGCTACACTCTCTGACTGGGACGTAGCAGCGAGGGTGAGGGAGCGACCTGGGAGACATCTGGTGGCGTGGATGGCTAGTCACTGCCCCACTAGGTCAAGGAGGGAAGAGTACATTACCCTCCTCCAACGGTACATTCCCGTTCACAGGTACACACATCACTCACGCACTTGCTCTTCATGTAAAATCAATCCTCTGTTCTCCATCCTCCATGTTCAGAATATCTCTCGTGGTCCATAGGTAAATTATTCACTCACTCACTCGCTGTTCAGTATGTCTCTCTCATCCATAGGTAAATTATTCACTCACTCACTCGCTGTTCAGTATGTCTCTCTCATCCATAGGTAAATTATTCACTCACTCACTCGCTGTTCAGTATGTCTCTCTCGTCCATAGGTAAATTATTCACTCACTCACTCGCTGTTCAGTATGTCTCTCTCATCCATAGGTAAATTATTCACTCACTCACTCGCTGTTCAGTATGTCTCTCTCGTCCATAGGTAAATTATTCACTCACTCACTCGCTGTTCAGTATGTCTCTCTCGTCCATAGGTAAATTATTCACTCACTCACTCGCTGTTCACACAATTTCCTCCGTTCTCAGGTCAAACTAAGGTTACTGGTACTGTACTTCATTTATCCTCCTCCTCGTCTTGATAATTATAATGTGAAGAAACAATATAAAATGAGCTAATAATACCAGACCTGTCACCTCCTTTTAGATCCTTCACTCGTTAATGGAAGTAGTCTATTAATTAAGGGGGAAGTTTTGTGTTGGTAAATCTGGAGCAACTGAATCCTCCTCCGAACTATTCCAAGCAACAGAACACCATTATTTTTGCTCTTCTGGTCCTGTTTCCTAGCATACTTTGGAGGAATCAAGGCACTCCAATGTAGCCTACGTACCAAAAAAGAATTACCACCTTAATCTGAGAGTTTCCTGGCTTATGGGTTGGAGAAATCAGTAACACTAAATAAATATTATAACCTAACCCTATATACTTATCTCGAGTTTATTCCACTTCACCAACAGCAGCATATGATGATAATTATAATGATGTTTGTTTAATTGGTTCTGCAGCTACAATAAAATAATTAATGTAGCCCCTCTTCACGAACACCATATGATGATAATTATAATGGAATTTGTTGGGTTCTGCAGCTACGATAAAAAAAATGTTGCCAACCCGGATTCCCCCCCCCCACACTTTAGATGACCCCCTTCTTTACGAAAATCATATTATATCTAAATTATAATTGTGTTTATTTGGTTGTGCAGCTATATACGATAAAATAATAATGTTGCCTATCCTTTTATATATTTATCATAATTGTGTTTGTTTTGGTTGTGCAGTTACGGTAGATGTGGCAACCTGACGTGCATAAGAGGATCATCGCTAGGGGGCAGGTGTTGGCAGGAGACTCTACAATACAACTACTCCTTCTACCTGGCCTTTGAGAACTCCCTCTGCGACCACTACATCACCGAGAAGCTCTACAACCCCTTAGTCTTCCACATAGTTCCCGTTGTGTGGGGAGGTGAGGCGTCGAATCTGTATAAAAAAAATTGGAGAAGCAGAAAAGACTAACTAACTAACTAACTTATTTTTCATCCACATACAGTTGTAACCTTTTGTCCTCTCTCTCTATATAGGCCTACCCTCATCATTGCTTTCATTATTCTCATTTTTTGTATTGCCATTTTTGTCCTTATAGAATGGAGTAGCAGAAAAGACTAACTAACTAACTAACTAACTTATTTTTCATCCACATACAGTTGTAACCTTTTGTCCTCTCTCTCTATATAGACCTACCCTCATCATTGCTTTCATTATTCTCATTTTTTGTATTGCCATTTTTGTCCTTATAGAATGGAGTAGCAGAAAAGACTAACTAACTAACTAACTAACTAACTTATTTTTCATCCACATACAGTTGTAACCTTTTGTCATCTCTCTCTATATAGGCCTACCCTCATCATTGCTTTCCTTATTCTTATTTTTTTTGTAGTATTGGTATTTTTGTTCTTTATAGAATGGAGTAGCAGAAAAGACTAACTAACTAACTAACTAACTAACTTATTTTTCATCCACATACCTTAGCTTATTAATAGTGTCCTCTACCCTCATCATTATTCTCCTTATTTTCATTTTTCTTATTATATTTATTGCCATTTTTGTCCTTATTCTAATTTTCCTTATAGTTATTATTGGCATTTTTTGTAATTATACTCTATCCTTTTTCACAGTTATTATTCCCATTTTTATAATTATTCTCATTTGTCTTGGCATTATCATCATTATTGTCCTCATTATAATTTGTCTTAGTTATTATTACCATTGTTTTTTTCCCTACTGTTTTAAAATTTCATAATATTATTTTATTCTCTTTTTATTCTTAGTTATTATTACCATTATTTTTTTTCCCAATTTTCTTGACTGTTGTAAAACTCCATGATATTATTTATTTTTTATGTGCCATCATTATCCATTTATTGTAACCTAACTTTATTGGTGGTCTTTTGTGACAACATTCCTTCGAGTGTTGGTTGGGGCTTGTACTAAAAAAAAAAAAAAATAAAAAAAAAAAAAAAATAAAAAAAAAAAAAAAATAATAATAATAATAATAATAATGAACACACACACACAAAATTTATAGAACATACACACACAAAAAAAAATTATAGAACATACACACACAAAAAAAAACATACACACAAAAAAATAATAATAAACACGCACACACACACACAAAATTTATAGAACATACACACACAAAAATATAAAGAACATACACACACAAAAAATATAATAAAAACACACACAAAAAAATATATAATAAAACACACACAAATCATATAGAACATACACACATACACAAAAATATATATAAAGAACATACAAAAAAAAAAAAAAAAAAAAAAATATATAAAACACACACACACACACACACACACACAAAAGAAAAGAAAAAAAACTTTATTTATATTCTGTATTCAGGAGCGGATTACAGCCAATACTTGCCCCCACACTCATACATCGATGCCCGCCAGTACTCACCCTATGAATTGGCAACACTGCTGATGAGGCTACACACACACCCTGAAGAGTACGCCAGGTGAGAGAGAGAGAGAGAGAGAGAGAGAGAGAGAGAGAGAGAGAGAGTGTGTGTGTGTGTGTGCGTCAGAGAGGGAGAGAGTGTGTGTGTGTGTGTGTGAGTGTGTGTGTGTGTGTGTGTGTGTGTGTGTTCTTTGAAGTGCTGCTGGTTGGGTTGCTATTCCTATAATCTGTTTTGTATATTCCTGTATCAATGTGTCCCCTATACTTAATTATAATCTGTATTAATTTCATGATTTCTTTAGATAACTTCCATATCAACCTACCTCCGTGCATGTATACTCTGTCATTCATAAAGCAAAAAGAATTATTGTTGTTATTATTTTTATTTTAAGTAGTAGTAGTAGTAGTAGTAGTAGGAGTAGGTCCTCTTCATGGCCTAGTAGTAGTAGTAGTAGTAGTAGTAGTAGTAGTAGTAGTAGTAGTAGTAGTAGTAGCAGTAGTAGTAGTAGTAGTAGTAGTAGTAGTAGTGGTAGTGGTATTTTTATCATTTATGTATTCATTTTTTTTTTTTTTTACTTTATTATATTGCAGGTACCACGCTTGGCGAACCTACCTCACACCGAGGTTAGGAGGAAGCATGTGTGATTTGTGCCACCACCTCCACCACCCTGACACCATTACCAATACGCACCACTACAACCACCACCACCACCACCAGTCACCACGTACCATCAACACTAACACCACCACCATACACCCCCCCTACCACAATCAACCACTCCTTACCACCACTACCACTACTACCACTCACAGTTATTCACCTCATCACTACCAGGATATCAACATGGCGAGGTATGAGAGGGGAAATTGTATGACGTTATCAAGACCACTATCGTCCCCTCACGTGTTGGAGAATATAAGAAGACGATATAAGCTTCACTCGGTCGAAAATACAAATAACCTTACTTCGAAAATGCAAATGGTTGGGTGAAGGGCGATGTGAGTTACTTACGTGCCACCGATCCGAAATACCTTACAGTATACGTACAATATCTCTAGTTGTATGAATAACAATTATCGTGATTTCTTTAGCTGTTTTTCTGGAAGCCTGTAGTGATGTGGTGTCTCCATCGCTCACCAGTCTTGCAGTGGTGCAGGTGCAGTCAGCCTCGTATTCCCTACGATACAGTGAGTGAGTGAGAGTTGGGGACACCTCTCTCTAACAATTACCCCACCAAAGGCACCAATATATAGCCTCTGAACTGGACCCCTTGCCCGTCAGGGGTCTTACACACTGGTACTGGAGCCTCCCCACCCATTGAGAAAAGGGAAATAGGGTATTGATGATGATGATGAAAATACGTCTGCTCTTACATCTCATTTTTGTTTTTTGAAGCCAACTACATGAGACGTTTGGACAACTATTAAATTTTCTTCAATTTTTCAACACTGGGATGTATGTATCTACTCGCACACCAAAAAGGAATAAATACTTGGAATAGAATGAGTTCATAGGTTATTCATTTTATGTAGTATTATTAATTTTTTTAAATGTTATTTATTATTAATTAATTTGCGATTGTATCCTGAAATTTTGATCTGTTATCGAAAAAATTCTACTGATAGTGTGATGAATGGACACTAAAGCCAATGGCAGTAAGTATAAAGTATTGATGTATTATTTTCTACCTTGTTACACGTACTGTAAATTGTCGCTGAAAAAGTATTAGTATGACAGAAAATGATGCTCTTGGAGGACAAACTATTGTACTCCTGAGGGCTGAAGGTTCATTGTTGTCTTTGTTTTCTTTTATAATATTACTCCAATTGTTTTCCTATATTATACTTTTATTAATTTCCCATCATGTATCTGATACCTTCATGGTAGCCTTTAGCAGCAACGTTCCCCAGAATGTGGGTTGTGGCTTGTACTAAAGAAAAATAAAGAACTTAAAAAAAAATATGAAGGAGGAATGCTGAATGGGATGACAAGTTGATGTGAAAAGGAACAAATCACGCAGAGACAGAAGGGGAGAAACGATGACAGAACAGGAGAGAAAAGAAATAAAACTAACATATAGGACAAAGTATAGTATATAATTATGTGGAATGCGGGGCTATTTAACAATATAAGAGAGTTGGAAAACAAGTACAACGAAAATTGACGGTCCTACCTTGCATATATTAATATTTGAGCAACGTTATACAGAATGTATAGGGAAAACTACGTTAGTTTAAATACGTTAGGTAGGCTATAACACAGACATCAAAATTATTGCTTATAAAACATTCGTTCGGCCACACTTAGAGTACTGCGACACCATCTGGGACCCACACACTAACAATAATATCAATAAATTAGAGTCCACACAAAATAAAGCTGCAAGATGGGTCAGACGTGATTACAGACACACTACATCAGTCACCCTGCTGAAACAAGACACATAACTAGACCCATTGGCAACACGAAGACAGATACACAGACAACAGATGATATATACAAAATCACAAACAAGTTAGTTGACATAGACAAAGACACATATCTACACACTACAAGTATAGGCCTACGATCCACTAGAGGCAGCCACAATTTAAAATACCATACATACCAGACAAGCACCGATATATTTAGGCACTCATTCTTTCCCCACAGCATCCAAGAGTGGAATCATCTCCCATCTCACCCAGTTAACAGCCCCATTCTTGATACGTTTAGAAATAGGATCACCAATCATTATTACCTTCCCAATCCTAATCCCCAACCCCTAGTCCCTGACCTAATCCACCCTTATCCTAACCCCCTTCCTAATCCTCCCCTGGATCCTTAAATCCCCTGCACAATCCCTGCACATTATGCTGCCCATGAGCGGCCCTCTGCGGGACCCACAACTTCCACAAGTTGCCACAACTCCAAACTCGAAATTTCTAGGGAATGCAGGGCTTCCATGAGCTCCGAAAATATTACCCTAGATTCGAGCCAGTTTTACCCTAAATTACTAAGTATTACCCTAAAAAATTGGCAACATCGAAATTTAGAATAATGTAATGCATTATTACAAATAGTCATTTAGGAACATATATAAGACAAACTAAAATAGATTATATATGTTAAGATCTCCATTTTCTTCAGTGAAAGAAAATACACTTAGGGTAGGTGTGTTATGCCCCAATACACTGGATGAAGGATAACTTGATGGGTTTGGCAAATTTGTAAAGCAATGTAAACATGTAACCCCAATGTTAATTAAATTCCGACTTTTTTGTTCATGTCTACAATAGTTTTGTGTACTATTCTTAATTTTCGATAGATTGACATGTTTATAAACGATGTTTTGCCTAAAAAAACAAACGAAATATCAAGAAGATGAGTAAACAGGGAATAATTGAGGCAAAAGGGAAATTCTGATGTTGAAGTTATTAGGGAAACTTTCGTCAAGGAACACTGTTCACATCACAGAGCTGTGGTTCACATCTTCAATTCAGTGTTGCAAGGTGCAGGGAAATTTTCTTGTTTTAGGAAATTTTGAAGTCCATACGGGAATATTATAATTATAAAGATTGTTCAAGAGTAAAAAACAGGGAAAAAATTCTACCAACCGAAATACCAAAAAAAAAAGACCATCCATGTTCAAGACTAGAGTAAACAGGAAAATTTGTGAGGTAAAAAGGGAAAATTCTTATGTATGTTGCAGATGGGGTAATTTGATACTAATTTCGCAAAGCAAACCTGGCAACACTGTCACTGTTTATTTACTTATTTTCATTTTCTCACCAACTATGGGAGAGGGTAGACGTGTGTACCTCCTGTGTATAATAATATTAATAATAATGTTAATTCATTTGGTAAGTATCAATTAACCTTTTTTGTGGGCTATATTTGGTATTTATTGAGATGTTATTTATGTGATATATATGTTTTTATTTAGATGTGATATATATGTTTAATTTGATGTTATTTATTTGGGTATTTATTGAAAGAATTACCGTTTTGCAGCAGTGTTGCCAGATCCGGCTGGGTCCCAGTATTTTGCCCCAGTCATTTATTGTACTTTATCACGATTATTTCCCGGTAGTTTGCCCAGATTAGGTTCCGGAAGTTTGCCCAGGTTAGGTCCCGATAGTCTGATGCGGTCTAGGTTAGGTTAGGTCAGGTCAGGTAAGGTCAGGCTAATTTCAAAATGCCCCATTTGCGTATGCCCTATCTTGGAAATGGGGCATTTGCGGAGAAAATGCCATAGAAGAAAATAGTCTTAGAATGGTCTGAATAAGTGGGTAATGAAGGTAGAAAAAACGTACGCAATAACGGTAATTCATTCAATATTTACCTTTATTTGATTATATGTTTTTATTTTGATGTTATTTATGTGATTATATGTTTTTATTTTGATGTTATTAATGTGATATATATGTTTTTATTTTGATGTTATTTATGTGATATATATGTTTTTATTTTGATGTTATTTATGTGTGTATGACTTGACACGACTGTTTTTTTTTTTTTCCACTGATAATATTAAGTTAGGGTAAATATTGAATGAATTACCGTTATTGCGTACGGTTTTTCTACCTTCATTACCCACTTATAAAGACCATTCTAAGACTATTTTCTTCTATGGCATTTTCTCCGCAAATGCCCCATTTCCAAGATATGGCATACGCAAATGGGGCATTTTGAAATTAGCCTGACCTGACCTGACCTGACCTAACCTAACCTAGACTGCATCAGACTATCGGGACCTAACCTGGGCAAACTACCGGGACCTAACCTGGGCAAACTACCGGGAAATAATCGTGATAAAGTACAATAAATGACTGGGGCAAAATACTGGGACCCAGCCGGATCTGGCAACACTGCTGCAAAACGGTAATTCTTTCAATAAATACCTAAGTTAGTGTTTGTTTATGTATATGTTATTATTGGGAATATGTAACTAGTCATTTTGATGTTAGTTTGGTAAATTTGCAGAAGTACCGGGTTCACTATCCATCATCCCTGTGTTTTTGTATGTTGAAATATAAGGGTAAATATTGAAAGAATTACCGTTATTGCGTATGGTTTTTCTACCTTCATTGCCCACTTATTTAGACCATTCGAAGACTATTTTCTTTTATGGCATTTCCTCTGCAAATGCCCCGATTATTTTCTTTTATGGCATTTCCTCTGCAAATGCCCCATTTTGAAATTAGCCTGACCTTACCTAACCTAACCTAGACCGCATCAGACTACCGGGACCTAACCTGGGCAAACTACCGGGACCTAACCTGGGCAAACTACCGGGACCTAACCTGGGTAATCTACTGGGAAATAACCATTGTAAAGTACAGGAAATGACCGGGGCAAAATACTGGGACCTAGCCGGATCTGGCAACACTGCTACAAAATACCGAAATGTTTTCTAATATTTTTAGGTTTTTGTGCATATTTTTTTGTTTTCATATTTTACCATATTGAGGAAAACATTCATCGTGACTTAATCTAACACCAGAGGTTGCCCAGGCCTAGTTAGGTTGATTTTGGTCAGTAATGAAAAGCATACAAATACAGTATATGAAGAGTAGATGTTGTAGATGTAATATAATGAAACATGAATGACTTTAGCTACAATTTAGTAAAATAGAAATTCTCAGACTTATATACAGTATAAGACTTATTACGGTACTGGTTCAGGATTTTGTATACAAACTTTTCCATTTCTTGAGGCTTTAAAGAATTAAGATTAGAAAACCTGAGCCAAAAATTACCAGAACTTGGCTTTGGTTTTTATATTGTCAGAAAATATAGATACAGTACCTTCACTAAAAAATGGAGAACACGAGCCTAGTCACGACCTCACTTCACCTGCCTAAACACACCCTTACTGACCTGCTGTCCTTGTTTTGTCTCCAAATATCAAACATATCAATCAATCTTGTCCACAACAGATTAATATCCTTATCTTGCCACGCAGTTTCTCGCACTTTTCTTAAAGCTGCTTAACGAGGCCCAAAGGCATACTGCAGTTTTCCTCTCTATGTTGTACAGTACCTTGCAATCTATACTATCATGTATGTTCTTCCCGCTGCCTAACTCATTGAAGTAACTAGTATAATCCATCTCCCAGCCATTCTCTTCCACAGTAAAAGCTATATAAATATGTGAAATATTTACATTGCCAATATACCTCATTACCCTATTATTTCCAGATGTGGGTGAAGTGATGATCATCCTGGTGTACAAGGAAAAACCTGATGTTCTGAGGTGGTGTGATGGAGACGTACGTTGAAGGAACGACAGAGGAGGTTACCCTGCCCAGGAGGTGAACACTCATGGAAAGGTGATTATTAACTGTGACATATCAAGTAATTTAGATTGAAATATGTTTGAATCTATTATGTATGCATTACTTGTTCGACTTGTTGATTCTTGTTCTTGTGTATGATGAGGAAAACTATAAGCAATTTGAGGTATGTTTGTTATATTTTGGTGAGAGTATGAAGGTAGACAAAGAGTGAAGGGACACGGGTAGGAGTGCCGTGCTTGGGTGGTGTATAGTTGAGGGAAACAAGACAGAGTAACCATGGGATGACCACAGGGCCAGGCTGGGTTAAGCCTACAGAATGGAAACAAGGGGAGAGAAAGAGACACCCTGGGAATGCATGCGAGTTGGTTCCTTTTTCATAATGAATTATCGAAGCCTGGGAGGTTTGAGGGTAAGAAATAATATAATTTGTGTTGGGGGGAGTTCATTAGAAATTTGTAAGTGTAAGGATGGGAATCCATTTGTTTGGGGGAAACAGGGAATGGGGCTCTCTCACAACCAGCGGCACTAAAAGGCACACCTTACTCATCTCCCCACTCACACTATACAAGGTAAAGAGATGATATTTGAGTAACTGGGATAAACTAGTTGGGATTATAAAGTTAACAGGCTTTAATCTCATGAATGTAACGTAACAATAAATCAGTTTATCATAAGTGAACTTAACAAATTGTATGAAGTGTAATTAATTGTAAATAATAATTGTGATATGTTATTGTTTTTATGGTCTTTCTTTTATGAAATCCTTTAAGCATTTGAATTTTATTAATTAGTGGCTGTCCAAGTAAACCCCTAGACACTTTTACTGTATATTAACCGGAGACACCACATAATATGGACATAATACTGTGTTGACCAAGTCCTACATCTGATGAATGAAATTAGCCATTTGAAGTCATTTCAGTATTCAGAGTAACGGCTTTATATGGTAGACCTTTGTTAGAACACAAATGTATATTTATATTCAATATTTAATTTTTGTAGTTTCTCATAGAAAACTACCAAATGTTTTCCCAGGTGATTATTATCAATTCCTCTGAAGGTAATGGAATATTCCCAGCTAAGGTCAAATGTTAGTGTTATATTTAGGGCTTATGTTATACTAAGTATATTATAGGAATGTAGAATGTATTATTTAGGATCTGCAGAAAAGTGAATGAATTATAGAAATATGGGAATGGTATTTAATTGTTATGTTTCCTTGTAGATGTGGCCTCCTTACTGCTGCTATAGTGTTTAGTATCCAGTGCTGCCCCAGAACCACATCACACACCAATATCGACCATCATTTGATACCTGGTATGTTGTGGAAATGTTTGGTACTTCATCTCAAATTTTAAATTAAACAAAACTTGCATTTCATTTTCATTGTTATAAGAGTTAGTGCAATAGTCTCTCTGACCTTGTGCTGTAGAGAATTTGTTAAAGGTTTGAGTTAACCTCATAGGAATTTAGTGAAGCCTCATCATTTGAAGTGTAGTAAATAAATTCCCTTTGTACTGAACTTCCAAACATCAAAATCCAAGAGTAGAAAGTTTTATATTGTCCATGACTTGTCTCCATTAGATCCGAGACATTACAGTAAAACTCAATGCAATGGGCAGGATTCCTTTTTCCCAAGTGACTAGTAACATAATCTAGGAATTTATAGGGAAATAAAATAATGCCTTTGATTTCATACAGGCAGTGGTGGTCAGCATAGAAGACAACACAAAAGACTTCATTGACCAAGACAACACAAGCAACCCTTGAGTGACCCTTATCCATCGCTTCTCTGTAACCTTCACTACATCTTATCTTGGAGGTCAGAATTGTTAGTTTTATCTAGTTAGATCTTAAAGGAGTAATATTACAGTTTGGATGGATTATAGGGTTATTTAATTCCTCCAAACAGTAGTGCAAAATAGATACTCTACTTATATAGTGATAGTCTGTTTCCGTATATATTTTGGAGGAATGAGGAGTCCTTGATTTCACTCACAAAATTATGTACCATGCAGATAATTTTTCACTAAAGGGTGTAATTCTTTTTAGATATGCCACCACATTAGTAAATTCATTTTGATGTAAGTACTTAAGGTTCTTAGGAGATAGTTAAAGCTATGATAATTTCCATAATTATGGAAATTATATAAAAGTACAGGTATTGGAGGCCCTTTATGGTGTGGAACTGTATTGTGATCTTGGTAAATTTGGGAGCTACTGCTTCCTCCAAGTTGTTGTTATTAGATCCTGTTCTTTTATTTGGAGGTTTCATGGCATAGTTTGGAGAAATTGGTAGTCCTCTAACTCCCCCACAACAAATTACCAATATATATATATATATATGTTGGGGGATATATTAATACACTCAGGCTGGGTAGTTGCAGATTTGGTTTCTGGTCATATAGTGCTTCAGTGTTAGTCCCTTTGTATTTCAGTGAGCCTTTTGATCATATAGTTTTCAAGTACCACAGTCCCTTAGTTATTCATTAAGGGATTTTCTACTTGCCATCCACATCATGTTTAGGCAAGTCACCGAATTGCTCAGGGCTCTAGGTAGTAAGCAGTCCTTCTCAGCTAACTACTTGTTGGAGGTCCTGGCAGTGAGTGTGCTGACCTTTTGGCATATTCAACTGCTGCCTGACCTGTTCAACATACATGAAAGTAATGTAGTCCTTTTCCACTTTCTAGGTTGAAGAGGGCAAGAAGGGATGGAGGAGGAGGTGGTCACAAGAAGGCATGGAGGAGAAGAATGAGGACACAAGAAGGCGAGGAGAAGGATGAGGACACAAGAAGGCATGGAGGCTTTGAGAACAAGGAATGAATAAAACATAATTGTATATACTTTAATTATATTAGAGCAAAATTTTAAACACTCTTATTCACCTCCACATTTCATATTTCTAACTTGTAAGAGTCTTCCCCCCCTGCAAAATTAAGCTTCTCACAACTTTCCCTCTTGTCCAGTTTCAGGATGAAGGGTGTTGGATTATTAAGAGCCTTCAAAAAGGAGACTACACGTTCCTCCAAACTGTGCCATAAAACAGGTATTCTCCTGACGAGTCTGTTTAGTTGCACAATTTGGAGGAACATGTGTTCTTAAATTCCAAGGCACCTTAATAACCAACACAGTGAATACTTTCCATTCATGGCATCAAGGCCACTACACATAAGGGAAAGTTGTGAGTTACTGGGGAGTAATATGTTGTGGGAAATCAGATGGTAGAGAGTCCTCCAAACTGCATCAAAATCCGTCCACACGAAATTAAGGGTTTGTGAATCATAAGAGACTGGAATGCAAACTAAACTTTCAAATTTACCCACAACACATTACTGTACTTCCTACTGAATGTCAATACACACTTGGCATACAGGAGGCCAAGGATTCTGGCTCTTGGCACCGACTTGATGAGACAAACATTCATTCTGCCATCACCTTATCCCTGATCATACAAGGTCTAGTTCTTGGGTGATGAATTTTTACCTCCATGTAGTAAATTAATCAATCGACTAAACATTATCAATTAATTAACATAAAAAAAGTGAAAGAAATTACACAATATTGGAGGTAGCAATTATTCACCCCAAGATACTGAATGGACTACAGCAGTTCCTCATTATATTCCAAATTATTTTCTGTACCATTCAGTCACTTGTTTATGGGAATGGAGCACCAAAAGCTCAAGATTACATTATTTTGTGATCTTGCATGAAGAACTCAAATGAATAATGGTTATATCTGATCTGCTGGATAATAAAATATATGATATAGCTGTTCACATTATGAGGAGCTGCATTCAATTCATGTCCAATCATAATTCAGATCTGTGCTCCAGTTACAGGTGATAAATGCACAGTTCTGAGTAGGACTTTAACTCTAGAAATATTATGTAAACCTGATGATGGCAGACTTATCTTTTCAGGCTGATGGTAAAACTGTTATCATTGAGGCTTACATCCCAAATTGTATTGGTTGATATCATTCTTACCTGAGCTACTGTAACTAATAATGTAAAGCCTTCAATATATCATTTACAGACGGCCTAAAATAAATCTTATACCTATGTTCATGTTATTTGAAGGTCAAGAAACTCTTACATGGCTATTGGGAAACAAATTCAAATCCTTTCTCTTACCATATTAAACCCAACTTGAGAATTTTAAAAGATCAAGGTTAAATGGATTCCCAGTAAAAATTTATTCATAATATGGCAAACTACTAAAGATTTTCTTATCAAAATATAAAACTTACAAGCATTCCTGATGCCTAAATACTGTAGTTTCCTCAAAGAACATCCAAAGCTGTTCTTGCAATTCACATAAAACCAACAAGTATTGAAAGGTTCCCCGACACTCTAAAATAACCAGCAGGCAACATAAGCTTTGTCAGACCTTCAAATACACATGATGATACACTGTAGCTCCCAAAACTATCGTTGATGTGTGGTACGAAGGATGGCAAAATGAATGGAACTTTTTGCCATCTCACGCAACACGTGTCAAATAACATCATCAGGTGTGGCAGATTGTACAGCAGATTATTTTAATGATACTTTTGGGAGGTACAGTACAGTACATTTGTAACTGTTGCCTCCTGAATACAGTCAATACATCATTTTTCTGGGACCAACAAATAATTCCAAGCAGCCATAGTTTTTAACATTCAGTACAATAAGAACAACAGCTTTACTTCACTACTATTGTTCAGATTGGTCATAAAATAATATATCTTAGCTGCATCATGGCTATATGTACTGAGACAACATTTCGTTCCCTCCAGGATGTCCCACCAAGGCATGGCTACTTGTCTAACTACTATACTGTACTGTACTGCTTGAAACACACCTTATTCAGGTTTTCTTATTACATAAAAGGGAGTCAAAATGTTGATGAATCAGAGGCTGCCATTTCCTCAAAAGAAAACTAAAATACAAGCCAGCCAAGATGAAGCAGTCTTTTCACTCAAAAGAAAACTAAAATACAAGCCAGCCAAGATGAAGCAGTCTTTTCAAACAGTGTGGAGAAATCAGCAACTTTAAATGAAATTTTTTTTCACCTCAACATGATGACATCCCAGAGTAAACTGACAACTGACAGAGAAGCCAAGAGAGGCCATCAATCTATACAAGGCTTGTGGTGGTAGCGGTGGCAGGGATTGCAGTGGACTGATGGTGGCCCCATTATGGACAATGATGTTCACATATTTGTGGTTCTAATGTTGTGGCAATCCAACACAACATGACTGGCAATATCTGTAAAAACAAAACAAATTAATTAATAAAGTTAATAAGAGCAATAATAATAATTACCAAAGATTCATCTGCAGGGAAAGTGATAGGACTCTAAGAGTGATGAGTATAAAGGAGTATAAAGAGGAGTATAAAATATATTTTTGATGTGTCACAGAAAAAGCCAAAATAAACAAAGTACTGTCAAAGTGATGAAAACTCCAGTAAACTTTGTTCAATGTTATTTAATATAAAGGTTAATTAATGAGCTGGTTTTTCGCTTGATTATGTTCTGACACCGAACATGGTTGTCATGAAGACCTTAACCAAGATTCAGACAAACACCATTCCATATATATATATATATTTTTTCCAACGCTGGACATAGGCTTCATCAAGCCCGTTACTGTGGCCCAGGTCAACTGCTACCCACACACACACGTCACATCTTCTGAATTGGTTGTTGTTGAAGTTCCTCAAACTGTTTGGCCGAGCAGCCCAAAGCCCCTGAGGAAGGCCATGGCCTGAACCGAGCTTTCCCACAATGCCCTCAGAGTGTATGTTGTGTTGTTGGCAAGCGTGGTTGTGTGCATTGCAGTCTTCCATAATGTGTTTAATAGAATGAGGTGCTATGTTGCATCCTGGACAGGCATCCACAATGGCTCCATCCAGCTTCTGATATGTCAGAAGGGCCAGGTGGTGGCCATATCACAACCTGGCCATGTGGACTCTGTCCTCAAGGGGAAGGGAGGATTCAGAAGGGTGGATGTCAGGAGGTTGTGCAAGCAGTTGAGTGTTGTTCTCGAGTGTTTGGATGGATTGGAGAGTGATTTGAGTATGGTATCATGTACTGGGTGTTGTTTTGATGTTCCTTGGCATGTGAGGGTGATCTGCCATGTAGTATAGTGGGTGGTGTGGGTTTGTGGAGGTTGCAGCAAGTGTTTGTGTACCTCTCATGTCAAGGTGGTGCTTCATCTTTGAGGATTTTGGTTTGGCGAGTGTTGTTTAATGTAATGAGGTTGTCCATTTGGGAAAGAATTTCAAGCCCTCTGTCTATGTCTGGGTTGTTGACATACCAGGCCGACGTCTTGGCATTGAAATCACCACCCAGGACGAGGTCAGGTTGGTTGGAGCTGGGGGGAAAAGTTACGGGGAACTATCGGGCAGGTTTGAGGGGGAATGTATGAATTAAATATTGTAATACTTGTTTTGCCAGTGCAGACTTTAATGGTTTGAATTTCTATGGTGGTGTGTGGTGAAGGAGAAGGGAATTGAGGTCCCATGATGTAGAAGCTGCCACTCCAGGAATTGGTACCCAGCCACAGAGGGAAGGAAGTGAGGGTAATTTCCCAATACTGCAGGTGCTAAGGTACCAGCAAGGGTGTTTTACGACATTCGGTAACCATATAGCTAGTGCCTGAAACTCAATTTGGAAGACTAAATATTCTCAGCCCCTTACCTGAGAGGATTCGATCTCCTGACCTATAGGTTATGATTCCATAAAACTAACCACTCAGCCACACACACAGTTCACCCCCTCCAAATTAGCACCAAGAGAGGGATATAGGATAAACCCCAAATACTGTGGCTGTCATGGTACCAGATAGGATGCCATGCAACCTTTCAGTGGTCTACATTTAGCACTAGAAACTTATATTGAAATAAACATTCTTGGACACTAACCTGAGAGACTGCCATCTCCTGATCCTCAAGTTACGAGTCCAACACACTAACCACTCAACCACCTTCCCTCCAATCAGTCCAAAGCCCAAGGATGGTGCAGTGACGGTGCTCTTTCATCTCGTCCAGCCTGTTCAGCTGCAGTCCTCATCACTCATGCAAACTTGTGTTGTGAGGGGTAGCATCATCCTGTAATAAAATGGCTTATTCTAGTATAATGCATTTCAAACATTGTTTCATGTACCTACTACAGCATAATAAAAGTAATGAAGTCTATGCCTGGCACAGTAATGCAAATTCTAAAGCACAGGATGATTTGTGGTGGTAGCATGTGGTGGATGGGCCTGTGTTGCTTTGACCTTTTAGATCTACTGTAACCACATTTGCGGGGTAATCTTTCGTTGTGAAAGTATATTTGCATGTTTGCATAAAGAAATAGTAAAAACAAAGTGATGAAGACTGGCAGGAAAATAATGTGTCTGGAAGGAGCTTTAGGCCCAACTTGAGGAAAGATCAGCTGACATCAATAACAAATGTCAACAAGAGATAACAATATTTGGAAAATGTGTAGAAAAATTGGGTCCTGCCTTAGTTATGGAGATATGTGAGTTATAGTTTCATATTCAATGTCAAAATATTTCACAGAAAATGGTAAACTTTAACCATCTAACAGATGACTTTTTGTAATACACTGTATTTTGAAAAATGGACACACCATGTATATTTTTGAGTGGGTTATTAATAGTGCTCGGTGAGCTTCCCCCTTTCTGAGAGTATTAAATAATTCATGTTCTAGACAAAATTTTCTAGATTAAATAAATAATGTTTTACAATTAGCCAGACTTGACTTATCCTAATCTAATATGAACCAGGACAAAATACATGGACCAAACCTTTGCATATTACCAGGTACAGTACAACTAAACCAAATGCACTGTAGCCATATTATTTAAACAGATAAAATAAAAAGTAGTAATGGATTATCTAACAATCTTAAATTTTGTCCCAGAAATATATGATTACGTGGTCGTTGAGAAGGCTGGACAACTTACATTAAGTACTGTACAGTAAAATGGATAACGACATATGATTTTATCTTTCAACCTTCATGCCCTGACATGTATAAAGCATTTAGCCTCTATGGGGGTCATAGAATATGATCAAAATGTAATGTCACTTATTTCAGTACAGGACCTCAACATAGAGAAAAAATGGAACTATAGTTATCTTGAAAAACATCAGCAACTTCACTTTCTGTGACTCACGTTATATTAATGTTAATATTCCGAATTGCAGATACAGTAATAACAGTCCACTGTGAAAACTAAATAGGCAAAGTTATTGATAAAGCAAAATACTGTACACGGGCAATTGGATATGCATGCTAACTTAGACTTCCATAACATAAAATGCCCCTATAATAAGCTGATTAAATAAATAAATAAAAAAAAACAGGAGGATACCGTTCACTGTACTTACCCTAACTAAATACCCTATGAAAAAAAATAAAAATAAAAGAGGACACTGGCTGAGTCAGTGAAAGAGGCTAAGTTGAATTTGAACTTGTTGATTGAAGAAGGTAACGTTAGAAAGTGTGGATTAGAAATAAACATTGATAAAAGCAATTTACTAACCTTTAATATGAAGGAGAAACCTGAGGAAATTGAAGGAATTAAAGTACCGGTAGTTAAAGAGATAAGGTACCTACGTAAGGATATAGAAAATAAAAGAGATATGTTTAGGGCATATAAGAGGATTATAGAGAAGGGTAAAAAATTGGCAAATATGACATTTACAGTAATTGAGAAAAGCTGCAACAAGGTTATGATCGGAAAGGTATTCTGGAAAAATGTGGTATTACCCTCAGTGTTGTATGGAGCTATCTATCAATAGCTCTGACGACTCATTCCCTCCAAGGGGGGTGAGAGAAACACCATAGATGAAAAGTGTCTTAGAATGGTCCAAAATAATGGGTAATTATACTAAAATATACAATATAGTGAACTCAGTACTTCTGTACTAATACCAAAAGGAGGATACCTTTCACAATACATACTTTAACTTAAATACAGACACACAGAACGTTACCCTAAGATACTGACACACACGTTACCTAAAATACTGACATCCACACACACACATACAACATGGTAGGTAGGAGTGTTAAGTACTGTTGAGACGAGGGTTGGTTACTTACATGGTGGTGATGGAGGTGGTCGGCCATTTTTAGTTTCCTTGATCGGGGTCATCACTAAACACATTTCTTTTTACTATATTATATACAACTCCCAGCACTATTATTATGGGTCTTCATGTACACTGGTGGAATGCAAAGAGAGCCATGGTTAAGTTATATATCATGATTTATACAGTAATTATATATATTTTTTTATTTGAGGCTAGAGAATTATTGCAAGTAAAAAAAATATAAAAATATAATTTATTATTATGATTATTTCCAGCCTTATTTTAACCCTGTGGCATTACACAATACAGTATATACACACGCGGTGCCTATACATAGGTTATCGACAACGTATGAAGCAAACTCGTATAAATTATCATAAAAAAGGCGATAAATAACGCAACTCCAACCTGTTGACAATGGTTCCACTCCCTGCAGTGTTGCCAGGTCTGCAGACTGCTGGTCAAAATTCTCTGATAATTTCCCTCAACTTCAACATCTGAATTTCCCTTTTTACCTCACAAATTACCATTGTTTACTATTGAAGATTATTGCATATTTACCATACTTTTTATATTTTGTCTGGTAGAAATTTCCCCATTTACTCTTCAGCAATCATTTTATAATTTATCCATTTGTACCTCTAATTCCTCATGTCTAAGGAAAATTCCCCATACTTAGCAATACTGATATCCTGTCAATTTCACAACATTGTCAAACGAAGGTCTCATAATCTGTATTAATAAAAAAAAAAAAAGATTATCAATGCCATTTCTATGCTAAGTATAACTATTTGTCCATATAATAATTAAAGTTGTACTCTTGTGAATAATTTTTTTTCCCGATATTAATTTTTTTTTGTTCGTCACTAGCATATCTTGCGGAAATTTCAAATTGTATACCCTCACGACTTCATGTTAATAAATAGTAGCAAATTAACAACAATTAACATATTTCAATCAATTTTCATATCAATTCAACAACAACGAATATGTTTCAATCTATTTTCACATCATATCGTCAAACGTTCTTAAGTTCAAACACTTACACAGTAAACAAAAATAATATTGTCTGGGAATTCTTTCGCTTAATAAATTAGCATTATGCAGCAGCAAAAACAGTTATTGTAATTGCAAAGGCGCCATTAATAAAAATCCTAAACTGAATGAATAAAGAAAAAATATTCCCTTCCAATCCATTACAATTTATAACATTAACATAACCTCTAACTTTCACCATATATCGTGGATTTTTGTAATTACATTCTTTATTTACCTTTAGTACAAGCTGCTTTCTCTTTTGTTGATTATATTTATCTTGAGAATACATTGCTTCTCTCTCTCTCTCTCTCCCTCTCTCTCTCTCTCTCTCTCTCTAACTTCTTATCTCTTCCACTCATACCCCCTCGTTCTGCCTGTACCCCCTTGTCTTATCTGCCTGCTTGCCTTTCTCCCACTCTGTTCAGCCTACCTCTTCCTACCCTACCTATCTGTCATTCTTACTCATCTGTCTATCTGCTACCTTTCCTATATACCTACATACATACCTACCTACCTATCTGCCTGCCTATCCATCTATCTTCATTCCTGTCCGTTTTATATATATATATTTTATTTATTTCTCTTATTTATTTTTCCTTTCATTTATTCTCTCTTCCATTCTCTCATACTCCTTACCTTCCTACCTACCTGCCGACCACCCACCTGTTTCCCAACTAATTACCGTTAATTAAACAGACACGACAACCTAGCACCGACATGTGTAGATATGTGTGTGTGTGTGTGTGTGTGTGTGTGTGTGTGTGTTATATTCCAGTGTGTCTTGGCAGTATCAGCACATCCATCTTCGTCAGTTGAATTGATCCACTTTGATCCACCTCCCAGTCGACCCCCATCATCCACCACACACACACACACACACACACACACACACACACACACACACACACACACACACACACGGTCACCCCATCCACACACACACACACACACACACACACACACGGTCACCCCATCACACACACACACACACACACACACACACACACACACACACACACACACACACACACACGGTCACCCCATCCACCACCACACACACACGATCAACCCATCCACCACACACACACACACACACACACACACACACACGGTCACCCCATCATCCACCACACACACACACACACACACAACACACACACACACACACACACGGTCCCGATGAAAGGCGACCAAGGCAGCGATCCTAAGCCGCAAGTGGTCATCGGATCTGGATACCAAAGTCGGATATATAGTCCCACTAATTGGAGACGACGTGGGCTGGTCGAGTGTTATTGGTGGTGATGGTGTTGTTGTTGTTGTTGTTGTTGTTGTTGGTGTTGTGTGGTGGTGTGGTGGTATGTGTGGTGTTGGTGTGTGGTGGTGGTGGTGTGTGGTGATGTGTGGTGTGTTGTGTGGTGATGGTGGTGGTGGTATTGGTGGTTGTGGTGGTAATGATTATGTGGTGGTGATATTGGTGATGCTGTGTGATGGTGGTGATATGTGTTGGTGGTGCGTGGATGTAGTATAGTGTTGTTGGTGGTGGTGGTGATATTGGTGTTGTGTGGTAGTGGTGGAAGTAGTATATATAGTGGTGTTGGTGGTGTGGAGAGAGAGAGAGAGAGAGAGAGAGAGAGAGAGAGAGAGGAGAGAGAGAGAGAGAATGTGTGTGTGTGTGTGTTGATGTAGGCGTGTAAGTAATTAATTCACTCGTACCAAGATGACTCACACACACATTCCACACATCGTGGAAGGCTGCAACAAAACACACACACACACACACACACACACACACACACACACACACACACACACACACACACACACACACACACACACACACACACACACTCTCTCTCTCTCTCTCTCTCTCTCTCTCTCTCTCTCTCTCTCTCTCTCTCTCTCTCCTCTCTCTCTCTCTCCTCTCCTCTCTCTCTCAGCGGTGGTCAGCCAAATTACCTGGAACGGGGGTGAGTGGAATTACTGAGATAAATGAGTTTTATTTCCAGTTCGACAGAATGTTTATAATATTGGAAAAAATAGGCACGTTGATGCTAATGTACTTATGTTGGTATGAAGGTGGTGATAGTATTGTTAGTACACACACACACACACACACAAAACATCCTATACACACACTCAAAACATCCTATATACACACACAAACACTCAAAACATCCTAAAACATACAGATACACTCAAAATCCTTTACACACACACACAAAAAAAAAACATCCTATACACAACACACACACAAAAAAACATCCTATACACACACACACAAAATATCCTACACACACACACACACACAAAACATCTATACACACACACACAAAACATCCTATAAACATACACACACACACAAAATATCCTACACACACACACACACAAAACATCCTACACACACACACACACACACAAAACATCCCCCCCCACACACACACTCAAAATATCCTACACACACACAAACAAAATCCTACACACATCACATACACAAACATCCTATACACACACACACACACACACACAAAACATCTACACACACACACACAAAACATCCTATACACACACACACACACACACAAAACATCCAACACACACAAAACATCCTTTACACACACACACACAAAACATCCTTCACACACACACACACACCAGTTTGGCACCTCGTTAGTATTCATGGAAGATTTGCATGCGAGAATACCATATTGTATGTTACTGACAGTGGCTAGAACAACACCACCACCACCACCACTACCACACTACCACCACTCACTCACTCTCTGCCTGCCTCCCCAAAACTAACGAAAGCATGCACCTCAATTTGGGACCCACGTGGCATAAAGAAAGTAAAAAAAAAAAAAGAGATTAGTGTTGAGTGGTGTTGATTTTATTTTTTTTATTTTTTTTTTTATTTTCGTTTGGGACGTGTGTATCGATCGAAAAAAAAAATTATGGGTATTTTTTTTTGTTTTTATTATCATTTTTCAGTTGACATAAGGAGTTATATATATATTCTATCTTTTTTTTTTTCTTTTAGTCACACGCTCTCACAAATAAAACACACACACACACACACACACACACACAAAGATATATTAAAATTGGCCGGCGTGGGCATCTCTGCAGACAAACACGCCAATAGATTATCTTGTTGTCGTGAAATGTGGGGGAGAGGGAGAGAGAGAGGAAGGAACGATGGTGAGAGGGTGAGGAGAGTGTGATGTGATGGGTGGTGATGGTGAGGGAGAGAGAGAGTGATGAAGGTGAATGGGGCGAATGTGTGTGTGTGTGTGTGTGTGTGTGTGTGTGTGTGTGTGTGTGTGTGTGTGTGTGTGTGTGTGTTGGGGAGAAATGGATGTGGTGTGAAAATGCGTGGGGTTGAAGGAAAGGGACACACACACACACACACACACACACACACACACACACACACACATAAACAGCTGTCTAACCAACCAAACATCATCTACACACACACACACACACACCAATTGTCTTACACATCCAAACACACCTAACCAACCAACCGTCCTACACACCACACACACACACACACAATTGTCTTACACATCCAAACACACCTAACCAACCAACTGTCCTACACACACACACACACACACACACACACACACACATCTGACTAACCAACCAGCTGTCATCTACATACACACAGAATTAAATGAAATGCCCAACTAATAAGAACCGATTCTATTTTGGACACGGGAAAACGAGGAAATGGAGGAAAAGGAGGAGAAGGAGGAGAGGAGATGGATGGAGGAGGAGAGGAGATGGAGAGAGGAGGAGAGGAGGTGGATATAGTAGGAGAGGAGGTGGATGGAGGAAGAGAGGAGGTGGAGGGAGGGAAGACTAGTGAGGGAGGGATGGAGAAAGGGAGAAAAGATGGATGGAGGAGGAGAGGAGATGAAGGGAGGAGAGGACTGGTGAGGGAGAAGAGAGGGCTGGTGAGAGGGAGGGAGGGAGGGAGGACTGGTGAGAGGGAGGGAGAGAGGACTGGGGAGAGGAGAGGGAGGGGGGGAAAGAGGAGCCTAATTTAGTGGTTTGAGTGCAGGCCTGAGAGGGAAAAGTGACAGGCCTGGGCATTTTCACACTCTTCAGGCTCATACAGATAAAAAAAAAAAAGACGTGTGTGTGTGTGTGTGTGTGTGTGTGTGTGTGTGTGTGTGTGTGTGTGTGTGTGTGTGTGTGTGTGTGTGTGTGTGTGTGTATGTGTGTGTGTGTGTGTGTGTGTGTGTAATAATAATAATAATAATAATAATAAAAAACGGTTTATTGAGGTTGCAGTGTGTGTGTGTGTGTGTGTGTGTGTGTGTGTGTGTGTGTGTGTGTGTGTGTGTGTGTGTGAGTGTGTGTGTGTGTGTGTGGTGTGTACAGAAAAAAGTAGAGAAATACACACACACACGGACGAGAAACATTCACACACAAAAAGGAAAATTATCACACAACAAGGCACACACACACACACACACACACACACACACACACACACACACACACACACACACACACACACACACACTCAGTTATAAACACACACACACACACACACACACACACACACACACACACACACACACGGGACAAG
>JAWQEG010004179.1:0-2500 GCA_033782935.1 Petrolisthes cinctipes
TTAGATTGTGTCTGTGTGTGTTTGAGAGTTTTTAGGTAAGGTTGTGTGTGTGTGTGTGTGTGTGTGTGCTGGGTTAAATTGGGTTGTGTGTGTGTGTGTGTTTGTGTTCGATTAGATTGTGTGTGTGTGTATGTATGTGTGTGTGTGTGTGTATGTATGTGTGTGTGTGTATGTGTGTGTGCGTGTGTGTGTGTGTGTGTGTGTGTGTGTGTGTGTGTTTCATGGCAATATGGGAAGAACACACACACACACACACACACACACACACACATCTTTTATGACAAGTAGGGATATTGGGGAGGAAGGAAGGAAGGAAGGAAGGAAGGAAGGAAGGAAGGAAGGGAGGAGGGAGGGAGGGAGGGAGGGAGGGAGGGAGGGAGGGAGGAGGGAGGGAGGGAGGAAGGAAGGAAGAAGGAAGGAAGGAAGGAAGGAAGGAGGGAGGGAGGGAGGGAGGGAGGGAGGAAGGAAGGAAGGAAGGAAGGAAGGACGAATGTTAGGTTTTATTAGAGAGAGAGAGAGAGAGAGAGAGAGAGAGAGAGAGAGAGAGAGAGCATATGGGATAAAGTGTGTGAGAGAGAGAGAGAGAGAGAGAGAGAGAGAGAGAGAGAGAGAGAAAGGTGTGACGTGTTTAGGTTATAAGAGAGAGAGAGAGAGAGAGAGAGAGAGAGAGAGAGAGAGAGAGAGAGAGAGGAAAACAGAACACGAAAAATATACTGAAATTTTTAGTTCGTTTGTAACTGAATGAAAAGAAAGTTTTTATTATTATTATTATTACAACTATTACTATTATTATTATTATTATTATTATTATTATTATTTTTATATTATTATTTTTATATTATTATTACTAACATTTTTACCATTACTACTATTATTATTACTACTACTATTATTGCTATTACTACAACTATTGTCACTATTACTACTACTACTACTACTATTACTATTATTATTATTATTATTATTATTAACATTATTATTAGTATTACTACTACAACTATTACTATTATTATTATAATTATTATTATTATTACTACTATTACTATTACAATTACTACTATTATTATTACTATTACTACTACTACTATTACAATTATTATTATTATTATTACTACTACTACAATTATTACTACTACTACTACTACTACTACTACTACTACTACTACTACTACTACTACTACTACTACTACTACTACAATTATTACTACTACTACTACTATTACTACTACTACTACTACTACTACTACTACTACTACTACTACTACAATTATTACTACTATTACTATTACTACTATTACTACTATCAATCCATTAACTACTATTATTTTCATCTCTCCCCACACAGATTTAAAAAGAAGAATTCGTGAACCACCTCAAAATTTTGGTTCCCCGACTTCTTGCTCCAGAAAATTTAATTAAAAAAAGAGATCGGAGGTCAGGCTATCAAAGCACGTGACCTCATTAAATTCTTCACACTCTACATGGAAGTGTTTAAGGATAATGACCTTCCTGAACCCACCACACTTGTTGAGGTGAGTGCGTTAATTAGTTGGTTAATGATGTTAATGATTTTTTTTTTTTTTTTTTTTTTTTTTTTTTTTTTTTTTTTTACCTATTACATTTGTTGAGGTGAGTTAATTAATTACTGTTGTTATTTAATGATGTTATTATTGTTATTATTATTTTGTTTATTACTCTTTACTTGAAAGTATTTAAAGATTAATATTTAAAGATTAATTATTATTATTATTATTAGCGGAGGTACTCGGTTTAACCGATAAATAGAATATTTGACATTTCAATGTAATATTAATATACAGGGTGTCCGGAATTTTTTGCCCGAAAATTTGGCAAATGCATCCTTTATTAATTCTGAAAAGAAAATACTGTATTGATGTGGTCTTTTTTTTCTCTAGTTTAGCGGTAATTGAGACATTTAAATGTGTGACAGAACGTTAGGTAATGTACACAGAGGCAGCCCCGCGCCGCGCCCCGCAGCCCGTTGAGTTGCCAAGTCGGAATAAATGTACATTTTATTTCAAATTTTACACGTTATTCTCAAAACTGTGTTATACTCATCAGTCAATAATCATTAGACAGGACATTTTTATACTCTTAACTATTAGAACAAAGGTATTTGTTATGATTATGATGACTTCTTTTCCCACACCACCTTGAGGTAGAAGTCTAGGCGCGTTTTTTTTTAAGAGGTTCCCCAGTAGGCCTAATCCTCTGAAAATGTTGAGATGGTAATGATGGTATGAAGTGGAAACATTCTACAGATCTTGTTCAAAATGACCACTCTGAGCTGGTATGCACTTCCTGGCATGATCTAACACTGACTGTGTTGCCTTCTTCAGAACTGCTGGATTGTTCTTAATGACTCTTGCAGCTTCCTTGATTTCTTGGAGGAGTTCTTCTCTGCTATTCACTTTTTTCTTGTACACCAGCGATTTCATGTATCCCCAGTGATGAAAGTCCAGCGGTGTTAAATCTGGGG
>JAWQEG010004179.1:10000-15000 GCA_033782935.1 Petrolisthes cinctipes
ACACAATCTCTCTCTCTCTCTCTCTCTCTCTCTCTCTCTCTCTCTCTCACACATACACACACACCAAGTACACTATGTACAGTCGGCAAAAAAAGTTTCGTTACCACCCCTACGTTAATTTTACCCTGGGTAAGCCTGGTATGGTTGGTACTGCACACACTGGGCAGCTGTTGGTACTCGTGTCATCTGGCACATGCTGGACGGGAATCCTCATTGTCCCGGCAGTGTCAACTTTTTTATATCAAAAGTTTAGCTGATTTTAAATTAAATTTTGAGTGTTGAAGAACTCTTACTATTTAACTATTCATTATTAAACATAAGGAAATGTGTTTTGAGTATTTTAGAACAAGAATAACCCTGAAATATCCAGAAAAAGTAGCACTGGGTGAAAGAACATCATTCCTACTTGTCTGCCAATTAGTCACGGAGGGTGACGGAGGTATATATAACACACTGAGGTCACATCAGGCCTACCAACATTACATCACACTGTTAAAAGGATGGTAACGAAACTTTTTTTGCCGACTGTACATTGTATTACTAATTACATTGTTCTCTAGTACTACATTAATATAGAACACACATATATACACACACACATACACAGAGAGATACGTACATATATACATAGACTATTTAACTACACACAGAAATACACACACACACTGTATCTCTTTACATACACATACATACACTCTCTCTCTCTCTCTCTCTCTCTCTCTCTCTCTCTCTCTCTCTCTCTCACACACATATAATCTCTCTCTCTCTCTCTCACACATATAATCTCTCTCTCTCTCTCTCTCACATACACACACACACTCACACTCACAGACACAGACACAGACACACACACACACACACACACTAATTAAAAAAATATATATATATATATAATAATAATATTACTAAAATTATTGTTATTATTGTTATTGTTATTATTAAGAAATTTATTGAAAAAAAATATATATAATATTAATTAAGTTATTGATATTTGGATTTTTTTTTTTTTGTTATATATAATTTAAGGTGATTTTTTTGAAGGCTTCTGATTCCTCCAAAATATATTTACCATGATATTTTTTGGAGGAATCGGAGCCTCCAAAAAAAAAAAAAAAAAAAAAAAACAATTGTGTTTTATGATATTTTTTTGGAGGAATCGGAGCCTCCAAAAAAAAAATTCAAATCCACAATTTTATTTCATAGTATATTTTTGGAGGAAATGTAGCCTCCAAAAAAAAAAAAAAAAAGTATCCAATTTTGTTTTATAGTTAATTTTGGAGGAATCAGAGCCTCCAAAAAAAATTCAAATCCAAAATTTTGTTTCATAGTATATTTTTTTGGAGGAATCGTAGTCTCCAAAAACACCAGAAGATTCTCACGTTTAATGTTTAAGTGAATAATATTACGTTAATAATATAATATAATTAATTAATAATAACATTTGGGTAACATACTCTAATTCATCACTATTTTCATGTCTTTACTCAAAATGTGACTTATTCTTCAAAATACAAAGGTAAATATATATATATTATTGTTTTATATATAAACGAGAATGTGTACAGTTAGCAAAAAAAGTTCTGTTAGCATCCCTTTTAAGAGTGTGATGTAAAGCCCCATTCTCTCTCTCACCTCCCTCTCTCTCTCTCTCTCTCTCTCTCTCTCTCTCTCTCTCTATTTTTTCTGGATATTTCATGGTTATTTTTGTTTTAAAATATTCAAACACATTTCCTTATGTTTAATAATGAATAGTTAAATAGTAAGAGTTCTTCAACACTCTAAATTTAATTTAAAATCAGCTAAACTTTTGATATAAAAAAGTTGTCACTGCCGCGGCCCGAGTATTATAGGTCGGGGTGAAAACAATACCCATCCCAGATGACACGAGGTACCAACAGCTGTCCAGTCAGTGCAGTACCAACCATACCAAGCTTACCCAGGTTAAAATTAACGTAGGGGTGGTAACGAAACTTTTTTTGTCGACTGTACAGCCACAATCAAATATTCACCAACACTTTCCTTCCATCGTAGTAAATATCTTGGTAATAAAGAACAACACGTGTATAATTTTACACCACCTAATAATAATAATAATAATAATAATAATAATAATAATCTTGGTAATAAAGAACAACACGTGTATAATTTTGCACCACCTCATAATAATAATAATAATAATAATAATAATAATAATAATAATAATAATATCCACCAACACTTTCCTTCCATGGTACAAATAAATCAGTATCATATCAAAATATAATCATACAACAACAACACCTTATGTCAACTCAACCCCCTCAATTATTATTATTATTATTATTATTATTAGATGGTGTTGGTGATACAAGTGGTATAAACTTTTTTTTTTATATATATACCTCAACCTAATTAATTTCTCTTTCACACAGGTAATAAAATATATATATACTAATTACCTTTCACACAGGTAATACAAGATACATACTAATTAATTACCTTTGTCACAGGTAATAAAATATATATATATACTAATTACCTTTCACACAGGTAATAAAAAATATATATATACTAATTACCTTTCACACAGGTAATATAAACTAATTACTTTTCACACAGGTAATAAATACTAATTAATTACCTTTCACATTTAATACATACTAATTACTTTTCTCACAGGTAATACATACTAATTAATTTTCTCACACAGGTAATATAAACTAATTGATTACCTTTCTCACAGGTAATACATACTAATTACTTTCCTCACATTTAATAAATACTATAATTAATTACCTTTTCACACAGGTAATAAATACTAATTACCTTTCACACAGGTAATACAAACTAATTAAATTTCTCTTCCACCAGGTAATAAATACTAATTACTTTTATCTCTTCCACACAGGTAATCCATCCAATCTATCAGACATATATGGAGAGACATTTGAAAGAAGCGGCAGAACAAGCAGCTCAACACGCCCTTAGTAGTACCCTTACTAATGGAAAGGTTAAAACTACGTGATGATTTTATATATATACATACATACATATATATACACATAATATATACATACACACTCTCTCTCGCACATACATACACATACGTACACACCCTCTCTCTCTCTCTCATACACACACTAATGGAAAGGTTAAAACTACGTGATGATTTTATATATACATACATACATACACGCATATACATACACGCTCTCTCTTGTACATACACATACGTACATACCCTTTCTCTCTCTCTCTCTCTCTCGTACACACACGCATTCTCTCGTACATACACAGCCCAATGGAAAGATTAAATTAATGTGATGCTGTTATACACACACACACACACACACACACACACACACACACACACACACACACACTCTTTCGTACGCAAACACACACACATACATACTCTTTCACACACACACTCTTTCATACACACACACACACTCTTTCATACACACACACTCTTTCATACACACACTCACACACTCTTTCACACACACACACACACTCACTCTTTCATACACACACACACACACACTCACTCTTTCATACACACACACACACACTCTTTCATACATACACACACACACACACTCTTTCGTACACACACACACACAAACAAACAAACAAACAAACACATGTTCTTGTTATATTATCATTGTGTAAAGAAAATGTTTGTTTTTTGAAATATGAAGAAATTTTTTGTGTGTTAATTAAAATGAAAAAAAAAAAAAAAAAAAAACGCAGTGTTGGTAAATCTGGAGTAAATTATTCCTCCAAACGGAACAAACGGAAAAACAAACACCGTTGTTTTTTTTCAAACGGAGTAAATTATTCTTCCAAACAGCAAATGCAAAAACAAACACCATTATTTTTTTTCAAACGGAACAAACGGAAAAACAAACACCATTATTTTTTTTGTTCATCTGGAGTAAATAATTCCTCCAAACACACACACACCAACATTTATAAACATTGATGTCGTTTGTTTTGCGGCAGTGTTTGTTTGGAGGAATTAAAACACTCCCGTTTGTTTGGAGGAAATAAAACACTTCAATAAAACACAGCTTATTTGTTTGGAGAAATTAAAACACCAATAAAACACAACCTGTTTGTTTGGAGAAATTAAAACTTCAATAAAACATGGCCCGTTTGTTTGGAGGAATTAAAACACCAATAAAACACGGCCTGTTTGTTTGGAGAAAAAAAAAACTTCAATAAAACACGGCCCGTTTGTTTGAAGGAATTAAAACACCAATAAAACATGGCCTGTTTGTTTGGAGGAATTAAAACACCAATAAAACACAGCCCGTTTGTTTGGAGGAATTAAAACACCAATAAAACACGGCCCGTTTGTTTGGAGGAATTAAAACACTTCAAAATTCTACAGTGTGTGTATGAATTTAATTAAGGCTGGTCCTAGTATGTATAAATATGTATTGAAATGAATATATATACACACATACATACATACATACATACATATATACATATATACATACATACATACATACATATATACATATATACATATATACATACATACATATATACATATATACATACATACATACATACATATATACATATATACATACATACATACATACATATATACATATATACATACATACATACATACATACACATATACATACATATATACATACATATATACATATATATACATACATACATATATACATACACACATACATATATACATACATATATACATACATACATATATACATACATATATACACATACATACATACATACATACACACACACATACATATATACACATACATACATACACATACATACATATACACTCATACGTACATACATACATATATATGCATACATATACATACATACATACATACATACATATATACACATACATACATACATACATACATACATACATACATACATACATACAGGTGTTTGTACATACACGAGTGATTTTTGTAAACGCGCGCACACACACACACACACACACA
>JAWQEG010004179.1:22500-32500 GCA_033782935.1 Petrolisthes cinctipes
TGTGCATTATTATTAATTTTTTTTTCATTATTATTGTTATTGTTTTTATTATTATTTTTATTATTATTATTGTTATTATTATTATTATTATTATTATTATTATTATTACTGGTACTATTATTACTATTATTATTATCGTTATTATTATTATTATTATTATTATTATTATTATTATTTATATTATTATTATGATTATTATTACCGGTACTATTATTATTATTATTATTATTATTATTATTATTATTTATTTATTTGGGTATAGCTTGAAGGAATCGAAGTAGTCCAGTGTACAGATGGACAAGTTGAAAGTGCAACACATTTTTTTTTCTATATATGGTAACATCTGGCAATTCTTTGTAATAAATAAAATCCCTCGTATAATTATTTATGAATGAATAACTCAGTGTTGCCAGATCCGGGTAGGTCCCAGTATTTTGCCCCGGTCATTTTTCTGTACTTTACCACGGTTATTTCCCGGTAGTTTGCCCAGGTTAGGTCCTGGTAGTTTGTCCAGGTTAGGTCCCGGTAGTTTGTCCAGGTTAGGTCCCGGTAGTCTGTCCAGGTTAGGTCCCGGTAGTCTGTCCAGGTTAGGTCCCAGTAGTTTGTCCAGGTTAGGTCAGGTCCCGGTAGTCTGCTGTGGTCTAGGTCAGGTCAGATAAGGTCAGGCTATTTTCAAAATGCCCCATTTGAATATGCCCTATCTTGGAAATGGGGCATTTGTGGAGGAAATGCCATAGAAGAAAATAGTCTTAGAATGGTCTAAATAAGTGGGTAATGAAGGAAAAAAATGGTCTTTGAATGGTCTAAATAAGTGGGTAATGAAGGTAGAAAAACCGTACGCAATAACGGCAACTAATTCAATATTTACCCTAATTTTTTCTTTGCACTTTTTACTTGTTCATCTGTACAACAACAAGTCTATTTCCCTCTTAACTTAAAAATAAAAATAAAAAATATATTGTATTGTACAAGTCTAATGCAAATAATGTTGGATAATCTTTAAAAGTTTTCTCTAACTGTAAATTATTCTCAAATCTGATATTTTTTATGTTAATGGAATAATTATACAGTTAAAAATAATAATTGTAGTTTTTATTATCACTATATTATTATGTAAATATAAATAATGTGTTTAGATTATTTACACACACACATACACACACACACACATAATAGGACTTCACAAACACACACACACACACACACAGACACACAGATTGATTGATTGATTGATATTAGGCGCCACAACAGTGAGGTCATATAGCGGCAGAAAAAGATGATAGAGAGGTGTGACAGCAAGCAGGAAGGAAGTACACACACACACACACATACACAGCCATTATTTAACTACATATACCCATTATATAAGACACACACACACACACAGGCATTATACACACACACACACACACACACACACATTATATAACACACACACACAGGCATAGGCATTTCACACACACACACAGGCATTATATACACACACACACACACACACACAGGCATTATACACACACACACACACACACACAGGCATTATATATATACATACACACACACAGGCATTATATATACACACACAGGCATTACACACACACACACACACACACAGGCATTACACACACACACACACACACAGGCATTATATACACACACACACACACATACACACACACACACACACACATGCATTACACACACACACACACACAGGCATTATACACACACACATACAGGCATTATACACACACACACACACAGCCATTATTTAACTACACACTCCTATTATATATTACACACACACACCCATTATATAACACACACACACACACACACACACAGACATTATACATACACACACACACACACACACCCATTAAATAACACACACACACACATACACACACACACACTGCCCAAGAGGTCTGACTTTCTTCTCTGTAAATAATAGCCATCACCACACAGGGCTAGAATAAACATTGTTGTAGGATCTGGTCACTTTCTATATATATAAAAAAAAAAAAAATGGATTTGACGACATCTGCCCACATGGATTAAAAATACACGTGGGGTATACTGCAATTACAAGTATGTATATTTTTACTGTTGTATTGACTGCCAGCACACGTGGGTAAAGCCTCAATCAAATATCCACCCACACTTTCCTTCCATCGTAGTAAATATCTTGGTAATAAAGAACAACACGTGTATGATTTTGCACCACCTCATAATAATAATAATAATAATATCCACCAACACTTTCCTTCCATCGTAGTAAATATCTTGGTAATAAAGAACAACACGTGTATGATATTGTAGCACCTCATATTAATAATAATAATAATAATAATATCCACCAACACTTTCCTTCCATTGTAGTAAATATCTTGGTAATAAAGAACAACACGTGTATGATTTTGCACCACCTCATAATAATAATAATAATTGAGGGGGTTGAGTTGACATAAGGTGTTGTATGATTATTATTATGAGGTGGTGCAAAATCATACACGTGTTGTTCTTTATTACCAAGATATTTACTACGATGGAAGGAAAGTGTTGGTGGATATATGATTGCGAGTGAACCAGCAGCCGTCATTACAGGTGAGTCACTGCAATGTGTGGTAGGTGGAGGGTTGCCAGGTTGTTCCGACAGGAAAATCCCAAATTCACGTCAGAAAAAAGCCAAAATAGGCCAAGCTCTTTTTTTTTTTTTTTAGTTTATAGCAAAGACATATATGTATAGACTAATGATACATAACTGACTGGTAGCTATGCTTACCTTTCATTGGAATGGTACAGCTATGACCTTATCGAAGTCTTCATTGGTGTAATTCAGTGACATATGAGAACCTGCTGGTGCACTGCTTGTGTTCGCAGATGAAGATGCTGCTGATGCTCCATACATTGAGTCATTGAATAAGCTCAGCATTCTCTTTGTAACAGCAAAATCCTTGCAGCAGTTACCACTGAAGTGGAGGCTGGTCTTTATTCTGATGATGGCTGACAAAACTACAGTTGATAGTTTGTTCCACAGTTTAGTTTTCACATTCGTGACATGGGAAAAGATCCGTTCTACTGTTGCGTTACTTAGAGGTAAACAGTATGCATTCAAGGCAGACACTGCTAGCTCTTCAAAACAGTTCTCATCTAAATCATTCTTGTAAGTCCTTACAACAGACCAAAATGCGATGGCGTCATCAGGGATACATCCATTAGAGAATTCTTCCTTCCAGTTGAATATCATTAGTTTTCTATACTGGCTTTCTATTTTGTCCGAGTCAAATTCGTGAATATCGAAGAAATGGGTTGGAATGTCCTTGTAGTCCTTCCTCATTTGGCTCAAGCATTTACTAGGACAGAAATTGTTTATACATGAGATAATCTCCAAGTTGTCAGACAGCCTCTTCTCTAGCTGTGACTTTGCTTCTATCAAAAAATCTCTGCACCTTTTCTTTAGGTTATTCACATCTTCCTCACTTAGCCTTGTTTTTATTTTCATAAGTTCCCGATCAAACTTCACTCCCAGATCAACCTGGTCCAAAGGCAAAATCCCAGAATTTGTGTACCCACCTTCATACAGTCTTACTAGAAGTGATTTGTGCAACTGCTGTAAATCTTCAAAGACTTTGATGGGATTTGCATTAGAGGCTTGAAAGGCTGCAATGACCTTTTCAAAGTCCTGAATAATTGGCAGGACAAATGTTAGGTACAAAAAGTTGCGTCAATCAGCCAGCATTTCACACAACACTCTAGCATGGTAGTTTTTGTCTTTATCATTAATCACATCAAAGTAAGCTTTAAGTTCATCCCATTGTGTAAGAAAGGAAAATATGCACTTTCCCTTGACGAGCCACCTTGTTGTGCTTGGAGTGATGAATTTGGAGGGCTGAACAAATTCATCATTCATTACTTTAAAAATCTGCTGAAAGTCATCTTTTCTTAGGGTACTGCATTTAAACCACCGTGCCACTTCTGCTATAACTCTAAACTCTAAATTGGAAGGCAACTTTTTGAACGCATGATCTGCACAAAAAGCCAGACTGTGACACGTACATTTGACAAAAATAACTGTAGTTGATACTTGTCTTAGCCGTGACAATACTGAATTATGGGCACCACAGACATTGTTTGCACCATCTGACGAAAAACCAATACAGTTTGCTAATTTAACATCTATTTCAGCAAAGTAGTCTGACATCACCTCAAAAAGGGCTTTACCTGTGGCTGATATTATTTGAAGCAATGCTAGGAACTCCGTTTTTATAGACCTTTCCTTGGTAGAGTAAAATTTCACGCACAGACACAAGAGCTTTGATACAGATACATCGGTTGACTCGTCTATTAGTAGTGAAAATTTTACTTCTCTTAGGTCTTCAATAAGTTCCTCATAGTAGGACTTTGCAACTACATTTGTTATAATTTTGGCACATTTTGTTCTATGCAATTTGAGATTTTCTAGTGGACTTTTTTTTACCATATTCCTTGATTATTTCTGAGAAATGATCAATTAACCTGACGCTGCTATGGCATGCAATAGATACACTGTATTTTATCTCAAATTCTTTCACCTTTGTCTTTGCACCAGAGCATTTTTTTTCACTGATGTAATTTCTACGTTGCATACTTTACAGTGACATGCATTACCTCTATTTATCACCCACTTGAATTCCTTCTCCCACTCTTTGTTATATTTTCTTCCTTCTTCATACCTTGTTTTCCATTTACCCATATTTAATCACTTTGACTCGTCTCGTTACAATAAACCACAACGGTTCAGAGGGCAGATATCGACACATCCGACTGACAGACTAGTAAGTAAGGAAACTAATTAAACTAAGGAAGGTACAGTCAGTGGCAAAAGTCCTGTCATCTCACGTACCAGCTCTTAGTGGAGGATAATTCATTGAACAAAAACTTTTGTCATTCGAAATAATAGTATCCAAAGGGTAAATTAATATTATTCTCTGGTGCATCAGTTTGCGAGTCTGTGAAACTTATATTTACATAAAGTAAATACTTGCGGCGACATGAATTTTGCCGCCGACTGTAGGAAGTAGACGTGAACCGAACGAGTGAAAAGCATTGTCTTCTTTTTTATATATAGTTCGTGTCCTGCTGTTACCAATTCGTGTTAGTGGAATATGTGAGTGTTGATGAATCCTCAAAATAATTATCTCCATTTACAAATATTTCTAAATAGGCCATACATGTTCATTGAAAAATTAATGTCCAACCACATTCAAAATAGGCCAATTTGGCCTATATAGACCAAACCTGGCAACCCTACGGTCACCGTAGGTGCGTCACTCATGGCTGTCTGGAAGTGAGAGCTGGAGTTAGAGTGAGCTATGATGGGTGTTATTTCTTGGGTTTAACGTTAGCCTATCGACTTCGTAGTGGTTATTAAGGCGATAGATAAAATTATAGTGTGGTATAGTTTATGTACAGTTGGCCAAGAAAAGACTACAACCCAATTTTGTGTTCCAAAGTAAACACTGGTATTTTATCAATGGATCACTCACAACTTATAACCTCTGTATGGATGGATGTTATTGACTTCAGCTAATTACATTCATCCTTATGTGTGTGTGTATAGTGAAGATGTGTGTGTGTGTATAGTGAAGATGTGTGTGTGTGTATAGTGAAGATGTGTGTGTATAGTGAAGATGTGTGTGTGTGTATAGTGAAGATGTGTGTGTGTAGTGAAGATGTGTGTGTGTAGTGAAGATGTGTGTATGTGTGTGTAGTGAAGATGTGTGTATGTGTGTAGTGAAGATGTGTGTATGTGTGTGTAGTGAAGATGTGTGTGTATAGTGAAGATGTGTGTGTATAGTGAAGATGTGTGTGTGTAGTGAAGATGTGTGTGTGTAGTGAAGATGTGTGTGTGTAGTGAAGATGTGTGTGTGTGTAGTGAAGATGTGTGTGTGAAGATGTGTGTATGTGTGTATAGTAAAGATGTGTATGTGTGTAGTGAAGATGTGTGTGTGTGGTGAAGATGTGTATGTAGTGAAGATGTGTGTGTGTAGTGAAGATGTGTGTATGTGTGTAGTGAAGATGTGTGTATGTAGTAAAGATGTGAGTGTATAGTGAAGATGTGTGTGTGTATAGTGAAGATGTGTATGTGTGTGTAGTGAAGATGTGTGTGTGTGTGTAGTGAAGATGTGTGTAGTGAAGATGTGTGTATGTAGTAAATTAATAATGGTGTTTGTTGTGTTGTTGTTGCTTGGAATAGTTTGGAGGAATCATTTGCTCCAGATTTACCAACACCCAAACAAAAACACAAATTGGGTGGTAAATTTTGGAGTAATTATTTTCCTCCAAACTATTCCAATTAACAACACAACAAACACCATTATTAATTTACTACATACACACATCTTCACTACACACATACACACATCTTCACTATACACACATCTTCACTACATACACACATCTTCACTACACAAACACACAAACACATTTTCACTACACACAAACACACATCTTCACTACACACACATTTTCACTACACACACATCTTCACTATACACACACACATCTTCACTACACACACACAACTTCACTATACACACACATCTTCACTACACACACACACATCTTCATTACACACACACATTTTCACTATACACACATACACACATCTTCACAACACACACACACATTTTCACTACATACACACATCTTCACTATACACACACATCTTCACTACATACACACATCTTCACTACACACACATCTTCACTACACACACATCTTCACTACACATACACACATCTTCACTATACACACACACATCTTCACTACACACATACACACATCTTCACTATACACACACACATCTTCACTATACACACATCTTCACTACATACACACATCTTCACTACACACACACACATCTTCACTACACTTCACTTACTTTGGAGTAGCTGACAGACATTGACACACACCACCAAATTGAGTTGCATTCTTTTCTTGTACGTGTGTATATGTGTGTTGTGTGTAAGTATTTTCTTGTTTTGTCTGTGAGTCTAATTTTTCTTCTATGCTGGGCCGGAGGGGGCCGCTTATAAGCCCTTGGGCCGCGTTGGGAAGGAGCTTGTGTCTGGCCGCGTGGGGTCGACAGGTACAGCCACAATCAAATATCCACCAACACTTTCCTTCCATCGTAGTAAATATCTTGGTAATAAAGAACAACACGTGTATGATTTTGCACCACCTCATAATAATAATAATAATAATAATAATAATATTCACCAACACTTTCCTTCCATTGTAGTAAATATCTTGGTAATAAAGAACAACACGTGTATGATTTTGCACCACCTCATAATAATAATAATAATAATAATAATAATTGAGGGGGTTGAGTTGACATAAGGTGTTGTTGTATGATTATATTTTGATATGATACTGATTTATTTGTACCATGGAAGGAAAGTGTTGGTGGATATTATTATTATTATTATTATTATTATGAGGTGGTGCAAAATTATACACGTGTTGTTCTTTATTACCAAGATATTTACTACGATGGAAGGAAAGTGTTGGTGGATATTTGATTGTGGCTGTAAAGTAAGGATAAATTCAAAGCAGTGAATGGTTTTGGTATTTTATTAGTATGAGCTTATAATTATTATGATTCCATATTAAAATCGTCCCAAAAATCCCTAAATTATAATATCCAAATTCCCTAAAACCCCAAAAATATATTACCATAGCCCCTAAAATACCCTAAAATATTATCCCAGTCCCTAAAATACCCTAAAATATTATCCCAAAGTCTCTATATCACCCACACACACACACACAGATACAAATAGGTAAGAACATCTCTCTTACTCACACACACACACACACACAGAAACACCCACACACATCTCTCTCTCACATACACACACACACATCCCTCTTACATACACACACACACATCTCTCTTACACACACACAGTAAAACTCACATACGTCTCTTTTACACACACACACACACATCCTTCTTACACACACACACCTACACACATCCATACATCACTCTTACACACACACATCCCTTTTAAAACACACACACACCTCTCTCTCTCTCTCTCTCACACACACACACACACACACACAAACACAGGGTCCCTCAAAAATTAATTAACAATATCATCATCACTGGAATGGCGGCTGTAAAAAATCCCTGAGACCATATTTCTTGTGATGATCTTTAATAACCGTATCCAATGTTGTGGTCTGGGCTAGGGCGGCCATCTTGTGAACACGTGACGTCATGAGGCAAAGTAAACACCCCGCAGCCACCACCACCACACCCAACACGGCCGATAATATAAGGAAGGTGTTACACGAATCGTACAGCATCGACTCTGTATGTGTGAAGAACTCTGTGGAAAAAAAGAAAAAGAATTAAGTTTTATTAAGTTTTTGAGAGAAAGTTAATTTTTTTTGTTATTATTAAGTTTTTAAGAGAAAGAGAAGGAAGGTGTTACACGAATCGTACAGCATCGACTCTGTGTGTGTGAAAAACTCTGTGGAAACGAAAAAAAAAAAAAAAAATGGATTAAGTTAAGTTTTTATTAAGTTTTTATTAAGTTTTTAAGAGAAAGTTAAATTTTTATAAAGTGTTATTAAGTTTTTATTAATTTTTTAAGAGGAAGTTAAGTTTTTAAGAGAAAGTTAAGTTTTTATTAAGTTTTATTAATTTTTTATTAAGTTTTTAAGAGAAAGTTAAGTGTTTATTAAGTTTTATTAAGTTTTTATTAAGTTTTATTAAGTTTTCAAGAGAAAGTTAAGTTTTTATTAAGTTTTATTAAGTTTTTAAGAGAAAGTTAAGTTTCTATTAAGTTTTTAAGAGAAAGTTAAGTTTCTATTAAGTTTTATTAAGTTTTTATTAAGATTTTAAGAGAAAGTTAAGTTTTTATTAAGTTTTATTAAGTTTTTATTAAGTTTTTAAGAGAAATTAAGTTTTTATTAAGTTTTTAAGAGAAAGACAAGCATTATTATACACGATTAATACAACAGAACATAATATATATATGTATATGTATATATGTATGTATATTTCAGTAGGTGTATGTATGTTTATGTCAGTAAGTGTGTGTATGTATGTATGTATGTATATACTTGTTTCTGTGTAAGTATGTATGCATGTATATTTCAGTGTATGTATGTATGTATGTATGTATGTATGTATTTCAGTAAGCATATGTATGTATGTATGCATGTTTGTTTATTTTAGTGTATGTATGTATGTATATAAGCTTGTTTCAATGTATGTATGTATGTATGTATATTTCAGTGTATGTATGTATGTATGTATTTCAGTAAGCATATGTATGTATGTATGCATGTTTGTTTATTTTAGTGTATGTAGGCTATGTATATAAGCTTGTTTCTATGTATGTATATATGTATGCATGTATATCTAAGTGTATGTATGTATGTGTATTTCAGTAAGTATATATGTATGCATGTATATTAAAGTGTATGTATGTATGTATATTTCAGTAATGTATATATAAATATGTATATATATTTAAGTGTATGTATGTATATTTCAATAATGTATATATAAATATGTATATGTATATTTACCTTGGGGCATAATTACAGTCATACCAACATTGTCGTCAATATTGGTGGAAGCAGCATTGGTGGTTGTTGGTACTTGTTGAATGAGAGGCTCTGGTCTGGGCAGTAAGGTATTCCCATCGTGCTGGTTCACTTCTACATTGATGGCCTCCTGTTTAGAGAAAGAGGTAATATTTTTGTTGGTAAATAATAATAATAATAATAATAATAGTAATAATAATAACTAATAATTCTGCCCAGGGAGGGCTGACTTTATTCTCTGTGAATATTAGTTATCCCCCACAGGGCTAGAATAAACATTGTTGTAGGATCTGGTCACTTTCTAGTGGATTTGACGAGATCTGCCCACGTGGATTTTTTTTCCACTGCTGTGTGGACCGCCAGCACACAGGGGTGCATTTCCCTTTGT
>JAWQEG010004180.1:0-72310 GCA_033782935.1 Petrolisthes cinctipes
CTTTCAGTATTCCCGCATGTATGAAATATAGGTACTACTAGATTCAGTATGCACACACGCATCTTGTAGCAATGAAATACAGTGGGAAGTTGAGGGGGAAACGAAATTTTTAGCAACAAGAATCAACTGCTGCGGAGAGAGTTGGGTGAAATTGGTGGGATGAGGAGAACGAGGATGAGGAGGATGAGGAGAGAAAAGGAAGGGAGAGAAAGATGACACGAGGGAAATAGAAGAGGTTTATTTACTTATTTACTGATATAATTTGTAATATATAAATTCCCGAACTTGTAATATATATATATATATATATATATATATATATATATATATATATATATATTTAGCTTTTGAGATTCGTATTTAAAGAGTTCATTAGTGCTGCTGGGTGGGTGGTGGAAGGCTGTGTGTGTGTGTGTGCCCCAATAATTCGTTCGTCGCCACGTATGTATGTATGTATGTTGGACGGTTGCCAGTGTTTGAATGTGTGGTGGACTTGTTGTAACGGTATCAGCTGCACTACTACTACGAGACTATTATTTGGATACCATTGCGTGAATTTGGTGGTGGTGTTCTCCATATCGGTGTGTGTTAAGTTGATGGAGAGATAGAAAAGAAATGGTATATATTTTCGCCAGCGTAATAAGGTAAAATAATTAAGCAGATAAATATACGATAGCGAGATTAACCCACACCTTTGTTCTCTCTCTCTCTCTCTCTCTCTCTCTCTCTCTCTCTCTCTCTCTCTCTCTCTCTCTCTCTCTCTCTCTCCTCATGCTACGTATGTGATGTGGACTACAATAGCTTTTTGCACAATTTTATTATAACATTAAGGTAGAGGTGAGTGAAATAGGGCAAAGTTACCGTTGAAGGTGAAAAAAAAATAATGCCTTGTCCGGTTATGTTGAGTCTGTTGAAAAATGCTGCCCAGATTTGTACCCTATTATTATTATTCCTAGACACGGATATTCACTCTCTCTCTCTCTCTCTCTCCTCTCTCTCTCTCTCTCTCTCTCTCTCTCTCTCTCTCTCTCTCTCTCTGTTTATATATATTTGTTGTATATTTTTTTCGTTATCGTCTCAGTACCTCAGGCCCTTGTACTATATTTTACTGTACTGAACTGAATTGTTTGTCGATAGCAGATGTACAGTGAGTGATTGGATCGACGAAACAACAACTGCTTGATATTGTGATAGTTGTTCTTGAGGGTTGTGAGGGAGGCATTAGCACTGTACACTTGTATGGTGAAGACAGGTGTGTGCTGCCACTTTCTTTGTAAGTAGGGACAGATGTGTTTGGGGATGTTTGATAGGACGTGTGGATTACAACAAGGGGTGTGAAGTGATTATTACACTTACACATTAATCCTTTGTAGACTGGAATGAAATGCTTGTCAATTAGAAGAGAGAGAGAGAGAGAGAGAGAGAGAGAGAGAGAGAGAGAGAGAGAGAGAGAGAGAGAGAGAGAGAGTGAGTTCCATTAGGTCTTACTATTATTATTATTATTATTATTATTATTATTAGTTTTATTTTTTTTTTTTACCGAGGTCAGTCAGTTTGATGGGGCTTAAGATGGTTTTTTGTTCCATAATATCGAGGTCATTCTTAGAGCTACTAAGTGGTGGCTAAGAAGTGGCACAATCGACAAAGAATAAAACCGATGTAGAGAAGAATGTAGACCTCTCACTGCACGAAACATTATGACACTACAGACGAAAACTTGCACCATTCTTATCATAGACACGGAAGGTTCTGTGTTTCCTGGATTAGTGTGTGTTTCTATTTGACTTATTTATGGGTAAAGATTAAGGTTTTGATAAATAAAGGAAGGGTTATTGAATTCTACAAACTCCAGTATGTTAGGAAAGTAACAGATAAGTTATTAATAATACTGAGGTGATTTTGTTTCCCGGGAATATTTTGAAGGAATCAGTAGCCTTCCAATTCGGTAACCAAAAAGAGGCTCTCTCCTCCCCCTTAACCTATCATGGCAAGACGGGTGTGGGGCACTATACTAACCACCGAACCTTTTACTATAACATATACTGTACAATCAATATAATTATGTGTGTGTGTGTGTCATGGGAAAGTAAAGGATAGTATAGTGAAGGATAACAAAAATAAAGAATAATCATCAAACACACACATTTACCATACAAAATTTTACAACCCAGGAGGAAAATTAATAAACGTATCTAGTATTTCAGTTTACAAGCCCGTAACACTTATATTTCCATATTGTATATACTTGATGAATTACCAAATGTGCCGCCGGAACCTACTTTTGCCGCCGGAATCTACTTTTGCCGCCGGATTCTACTTTTTGCCACCGGGACTTACTTTTGCCACCGGGACTTACTTTTGCCACCGGGACTTACTTTTCCCACCGGTACTTACTTTTCCCACCGGTACTGACCTTACTTTTGCCTCCTTCTGTACCTTAGAGGGATGACCTTGAACTGGCAACATTCTGTATCGGTCACACTTTACCCACCAAATCCTCGACTTCCTTGATGGCCAGCGTCCTTGTTCGTTCAGAGCATATGCAAATGAACCACCACCACCAATCATAATGTACCGGTTGTATGTTCATTGATTCAAAAGGAAGGTATAGCTGATCTGAGAGAGAGAGAGAGAGCAGCTGTCATAGTGGTGTATAACAATAACCCTTACACACTCTCTCTCTCTCTCTCTCTCTCTCTCCACGTGATTTCCCACTGGCACTTTCCCCTTACACTGCCATCTACTACCCTCCCCTACCCTACCCCACCTATTCTACCTCCCCACCCACATCCATCACCACACTCCTTTCCCTTTCCTCCTTATTCTCAGGCTCTGGTGGTCCCTCCTACCCCCCTCCCCCTACCCACCACCACAGCCAGGAACACAGAAAACGGACATTGTGTGAGTGCATGATCTTTGGGGTAACTCTCTCTCTCTCTCTCTCTCTCTCCTCTCCCTCTCTCTCTCTCTCTCCTCTCTCTCTCTCTCTCTCTCTCTCAATATTATTATTATTTTTTTTTTTTTTTTTTTTTTTTTTTGCTTACGTTCCAGGACTAATTCGTAGGTCCGTTTTATTTTAATTTTTTTCATATGGGTATTAATTTTATTATCGCTATTTAGAGAATGAGGGGAGTAAAGTTGTATTTTTTTTCCCCACGGTATATAATATTATAATCTTACAGTAACGACATTAAAATATAATCAGTTCAGAAAGTGTAAAGGGGAAATTTTTATAATAGCATACAATAATGATTTAATGCGTTATTAATTAAAGATTCACTGAAATTTACACACATATGTCTGTTGTTTGTCTGGCTGGCTGGCTGGCTGTTTGTATGTGTGTATATATTTATGCAAGGTCCCTAGAACCTGGTATGTGTTTGTGTTCTGTAAGCTTAAGGGGATAATTCTCGTTTGATTCCTACAAAGTATACCAGGAAACAACAAAACCAGATTAACAAAAACAATGATATCCCGTTGCTTGGAATAGTTTGAAGGAATTTGTTGCTCCAGATTCACTAACACTGTAATTCCCCCTCATAGCAAATGTTATGTAGGCAGCTGGACCTCCATTTATGTATTTTGCGGTTGAATGTGTCTTTGCATAAATGAAAGTATGTCTACATGTATGTCTGTAACTGCACATGTATGTACGTATGCTTATGTAGGCACGTATGTATGTAAATATGCATGTATGCATGAGGTCATTGCATATATGCATGTGTTTCTGCATGTAAAGTATTTCATTGTTTGTATGCATGTATGTTTAGTATATTTGGCAAAATATGAATTGCAACAAATCTTGATAGAACGTAAACTACCCGGTATATAAATATCCACAACTATTTGTAGGGGACCATAAGCATGTAATACAAAAGGAAATGTACCTAATATTACATCTGTATTACATAGTTATGATCCCAACAAACAACTATGGACATTAATATACTTAACGTTCCATCAAAAGTTGTTTTGTCGTAATTTATATTTTGCCAACTGTACATTATGTGTAGGGTAATGCGTATATGTATGTATGTTTGGGGTGAGGGAAGGGGGGGGGAGGGGATCGTGGAGAAGGTAGGGGGAAGGGGGTTGGGGGGTGTGGAGGCACCACCACCACCTTATTACCCGTGTCTGTTAAAGCTGATGTATTGTTATTGACCCCGGAGCCCTGTCTGTGTGTGTGTGTGAGAGAGAGAGAGAGAGAGAGAGAGAGAGAGAATGAAAGAAAGAGAGGAGGTAAGCATGAAGGGGAAGGGAAAGGGAAAGTAAAGGAGAGGAGAGAAAGTAGTTGAGGAGGAGGGAGGATCAGAGAAGAAAAGGATTGGAGATGGGGAAGGAGAAATGAAAGAAGGAAGAGAAAAGATGAGAGGGAAGGAGAAGAGGAACTGAGAAATTATATAAGGAGAGAGAGAGAGAGAGAGAGGAGAGAGAGAGAGGAGAGAGAGAGAGAGAGAGAGAGAGAGGAGAGAGAGAGAGAGAGAGGAGAGAGAGAGAGAGAGAGAGAGAGAGAGACTTAACTAACTCATCCCGGGGCAAGATATTAAAAAGTAATTATATAGATGAACACCCCAGTGGATTGATGATGGGACCTCCTCATAAAGTTGTTAACCATGCCTATAAATAGAAGAGAGAGAGAGAGAGAAGAGAGAGAGAGAGAGAGGAAAACATAAAATGAATAAGAAAGAGACCAGTTGAGGAAGCATTATGCACAAGAGAGAGAGAGAGAGAGAGAGAGAGAGAGAGAGAGAGAGAGAGAGAGAGAGAGAGAGAGAGAGAGAGAGAGAACATAATCAAATAACAGTGAAGGTAGTAGTGTGTGTGTGTGTGTGTTAGTATAATTTTGTTTTGTTTTGCTTTATACACAAATGTATATATGTGTAAAGACAGAGAAATGAAGCAACGAAACACATATAATACATACATACATACATACATACATACATACATTACGTGAGTCAACAGTTCTCAAGAAGAGGTTAGGTTAATTAATTAATACGTAACCACCCTTCGGCACACCCCCATGACCTGACCTAACTTGACTTTTTCCCTGGTACCAGCTGTGTGACCTTTGACCTGCATAACACCACGGCACTCCATGCATCCTATTCCCTCTCCCCCCCCCCCCCTTCATGACCTTTACAAGTCCTTGCTACCGGGAGGAGTTGATGGAATGGGCACGTGTGGTGGGAAGCCAAAGGAAGGGAGAGGGATTTTTGATGGGATAGACAGATGGAGGGGCAGCCTAGATGGACAGACTGGACTGGGTAGATAAAGAGGAAATGGTGGGGGGGGGGTTAGAAGGGATGGGAGAAGGGATAGAAACGGATGGAAAAGTAATGGAAAGGGAAGGCAAAGAGAATTAAGAGATTTTAGAAGGGAGTGCAATAGTTTTGAGGAAGGGAAGGAGGAGGGAGGGCAAAGGATCAGATGTAAAGGGGGGGGGGGGGAGAGAAGCCATGCACAGGAAGGAAGAAGGGAGGGAGTTTGGAAAGGGTGGAGAGAAGAGAGAAATCAAAGGAGGGAAAGGAGGAATGGTAGAGTGTTGTGGGATGATGCACGAGGAGGAGGAGGAGGAGGAGGAGGAGGTCATTGTAGCAAAGAACGTAGAAGGGCTTGGTAAATGGAAGGAGGTTGACAGGAGGTAACCTCCCATCCTCCTCAAAAAAACAAAAATATATCTAAAAATGATACAGTATTGGAAAGACAGGAAGGAAGGAGGGAGAGAGGGAGGATGGATAAGTGACTAACGGAGGGAAGAAGACAGAGGATAAAAGAATGGACTGCAATAAAAAGGCAAAAAGTAAAGTTAAAGAGAGATGGAGTGAGGAGTTGGTAAAGGAAAGAAGCAGAGCAATAATTGGTTTAATTAACTTTTGAACATGGCAGTATTTTCGTGTGACTAATTTTTGTGTGTCGTTCGTTACTCCTACAGAGAAGACGTTAATGACAATAGCTTAAGTTTGTTGCATGTAACCTTTGGACGTTAAGAGAGAAGTATAACCTGGTTTCGAGTCATCGTTTAGTATGGTTTTTACTGTGTAGATGTGTAGTTGTATGTTGAGGTGTGTTGTTGTATGTGCATGGGTATTAGGGTTTTTTGATTGTGTGATATTTAGTACGGTTAGTTCGTAGTGTGGTACGAGATATTTTACCATGATTGTGTTTGGTTTGCAAGGGTGGTGTGTTTGTGTGTGTGTGTGTGTGTGTGTGTTTGTGTGTATATGTGTGTGTGTGTGGTTCTTGATTCAGCAAAGGGTTGTGTCGTGGTTGTTTGTGCTGCAATCGAGTGGTTTTAGTTTTGTTTACTTTATTATTTTTTTTCTTTTTGAGAGAGGGTTATTTTCCAAGTGCATGAGCTCCTATAGGTTGTAATGTGGAGTTGGATGAGGTTGTATGGTTAGGAATTTAGTTGTTTGGTTTTGTTATAATATACTGTAAAGAGTAGGTGGTGGTGGAAGGGAGTCATATGATGTGGGTGTTCGTGATTTACAAAAGTGCCTGAAGGTAATAATTAATAATGAGAGAGAGAGAGAGAGAGAGAGAGAGAGAGAGAGAGAGAGAGAGAGAGAGAGAGAGAGAGAGAAATCAGTCACTCAAACGTAGATTAAAAAAGAAACAAACAAACAAACAGACAGACGCAAATCAAGTATATACATACTACCATAATATACCTAAACTAACCTAACCTAACCTAACGTAACTTCACTCATCCAAGGCCATTAATCAGTGCAAGGGAGGGAGGAAAGGAAGGGAAGGGGATAGCTGGCCCCCCTCCCTCCCTCCCCCGTCCAAGGAAGGGAGTGAGGGAGGGAAGGGGATAGCTGACCCCCTCCCTCCTCCGTCCCTTCTGCACCTCATCTCCAAGTGCCACATAACCCTGGCCTCGGCATCATCCCTTTAATGTTTGGTTACCTCTCTCTCTCTCTCTCTCTCTCTCTCTCTCTCTCTCTCTCTCTCTCTCTCTCTCTCTCTCTCTCTCTCTCTCTTGTGTGTATGTGCGTGCGTATGTGTGTGAGTTTGCGTGTGTATGTGTGAGTTTGCGTTTGTATGTGTGTGTGCGCGCGCGAGTGCGTATATGTGTGTGTGTGCGTGTGCGTATGTGTATGTGCGCGTGTGTGTGTATGTGTGTGTCATATTTAGATTCACGTTCATTTACATATTTAAAAAAAAAATGAATAATTCCTAGATTCAACATTCGTGTGGTTTGTACAGCTGAAACAGAATATACCAAAACAAAAATGGAAACGTGTACAGTCGGAGTCAAAAGTAAGTCGTGTCGTCACATCTGCCAAGTCATGAAGTACAGTATGGAAATAATTACAACCTTCACAGACACGTAAACTGAAAAACCAGAGTACAGTAGTTTGTTATTTTGTCTCCCTGGATATTGTAATTCTATTTGGTGAATGTTTTTGTTTGATTGTGTGTTTGTTTTTGTTTGATTGTGTGTTTGTTTGAATGTGTTTGTTTGTTCGATATTATCCTTCAAATAGTGCTGCGTGAGGCGGTTTGAAGACTTGGAATATTTTTTTCTTTCGTATAGAATTCCCGGGAAACCTAACCTGGTCTAATCCGGATATTTATATATATTAATCCACAAGCACAATATATTTATGAGTCAAGATGGTTACCTCGCTAAGGAATCGAACCCCTCGTTATCGCGGTGTGACTTGCATATGTTATTTATACAACGCATTATTTATGTTCATTTGGTTACACAATTTTAATTTACACGAGTTTTTTTCTTTTCACACACACACACACACACACACACACACACACACAGTAAGGCGACCTATGGTGAAGATCATGTCTACTGTTTTGAAGGTTTTGGATTTTTAGCAGTATTCTCCTCCGTCTTCCTTTCCAATGACAAAGGTGCTGGATGGTTCCCAAGGCTATTCGTCGTACCCTAACCGTACCGTCATTGCGTGTGTGTGTGTTCTTACCTATTTGTATCTTTACAGGATTGAGTCAAGCTCGTAATGTCCCGTATTTTAAAACACAATTATCATATTTTTCTTTAAAGTTATGTATGTTTGTGTGTGTGTGTGTGTGTTGCGAAAAGCGTAGTAAGAAATATAACGAGAGTGTAGGCTTTCAGTGTACAAGGATAGGTTGGATATACAGACTTGTATTTTAAATAAGAGAAGACCCTATAGGCTGCATGGACTGGAGTGTAAGTTGGTGAGTCACTCTAGAAAAATAATGTATTCTAGTGTGGTGGTTCTCATGGCAAGATTATGAACTAAGATATAATAATGATGTTTAGGATGGCATGGTAAGTTCTGGAACGTAGGAGAGAGAGAGAGAGAGAGAGAGAGAGAGAGAGAGAGAGAGAGAGAGAATAGCTGGAAGGGGGAAGAGTTGAGTCCGTGGAATAGATAATTGATCTTGAGGGAATTTCGGAGTTAGGTCAGCAGGCACATCCAGCTTCTCTACTCCGTTTTGGTGTTTGGTTTTCCTTGTGTTTGTGGTGGAGTAAATATTATTAATCCTAAAGTGTGTGTGTGTGTTTTTTTTTAAGGAGAAATTTTCCAGAAGTATTAATAGATATTTTAGCTCATTTTGCGATAATTTGTAAGTCACCCTTTCTTGCCTTGATAGGCTATATATATTTGAGGAATGTCAGTTGTCAGTTTACCTCATACTGATCCTCGGAGATAAATTGAACGAAATCCAAGAATTCACCCGTTTGAGCCCGCTACTGCAGAAGGCCGACGTAACGCTACTGTGACTACCCTGCAATCAACAACATCGAGAATTCGCTCTCTCTGACCTCACTCTCTCTCGCGCCAGATGTACACCCGAGCTTGTAAATTCGCAACCACGTACTTAAAAGATGTTTATGCCATTTGAGCTGGTAACATTTATTTGGGAAGGAATCATAGTAGAGGGACATGATACAATCTTTCACCTACAATGACACCTTCTCCACACAGTGTTACCAGCTCAGATGACATAAACATTTGGGGACGTGGTCGCAAATTTACGAGCTCGAGTGCACCAATAGAATCGTCATTGGGGGCCTTTCAGTCACCCTATACCACCTCCACTTGGCCTTAACTAAAGATAAGGTAATGTACGCAGATTACTTGCGCCGACTAATTGCTTTATGAGGGGAACTTCCATTTATATTTTGTTAATGAATATGGGTTAAATACCTTGAGATCACCAAAGCAGTCACGTGCTACTTTCTGAAACACTGGCTGAAATATGTGACAACACCGTGGACCTTTCTTCTGTTTCATACATCTCTTTCGACGCCAGTTAAACTCAAAGTGGTTTAATGTTATCTATTTTTATAAAGTATTTGGTTTTATATTTTACTTTTTTATTATATGTTTTTGCTGAATTGAGACTTCTCCCAGGGTTTCTACTGTTGTGGAAGAATATTAACACAAGTATAAGCATTTTGCCTGCAGAATTCGTCAGTGTATATCAACAGTCAGTACTTAATATCTGCATTAATTCTTATCTTGGGGTATTGTAAACGCAGAGCTAAAATTGGATGGCACCGCACGATGTTTATAGAGGGAAAAAAAAATAAATAAATAAACAGTGTCAAGTAGTTTGTGCCTGTGCCTGTATCCGCTTATATCGATTTTGTTGTACCAGGATGTGGGAGGAAGTTGTCAGCGAAGTGGAGGCTCATAATTTCCTTAAAACTGTGACACAAAACGCACTCACTACCTTCTTCGTCGTAACATTTGGTAACACGTTGAATTGGTTGTTGTTGTCGTCTTTGAGCACAGTTTGAAGGAGTCAGTAGTAGCCCCGGCCCACCAGTTCACCGACAGTGTTTTGAGGGAGGTATATAATGCTTCTTGCCCGGAGGCTTGGGTAACATTTGTGGTGATGATGATGATGACTGGTGGTGGATCGTGTTTGTTTGTTTGTTTGTTTGTGTTGTTTGCTTCTGCTGGGGTCTGTCTGTCTGTCTGTTTCTTGTTTGTAGTGGCTGAGGTTTGTTTGTTTTTGTTGTCTGCTTCCTGCTGGAGACTGTGTTTGTGTGTGTTTGTCTGTCTGCCTTTAGTTTGTGTTGTCTGCTTCCTGCTGGGGACTGTGTGTGTGTGTCTGTCTGTCTGTCTGTCTGTCTGTCCGTCCGTTTATCTATCTATCTGTCTCTGTCTCTTCCTTTCCACTCGCTACATGACTGGAGGCACCACAGTCAGTATTCATCAAGGTATTATAGTGTCGTTGAGTGAAGGGGGGAGGGGGATCATGATGGTAAATTGGAGGGCTGCTTAATGGTCCAAAACTATGTCAGAAAACAAACACCCACATTTGTAACATTGAGGTAATTTGTTTCGTGGCAGAGTTTGGAGAAGTCAGTAGCATATCAAGTTTTCCAACAGCACAATCTCCCCTTAAGTCAACCTTTAATGGACCGAGGTTTTTCATATTAAAATTGTTCAACGTTAGTCCCAAGATGTTATCCGTCACCCGTTGAATAGAAAATATTAGATATACTCGTTAACCATTTGGCATCAGGAGTGTTTGTTTACCTCCCATAAAAAGTTTCGTCTGGTGTCAAAGAAATATGGGAGAGTCATCAATCATAGCTACAGGATGAGCAAGACACAGATGATAAGGATATTTTATTAGCAACTTCTCGCTAGGTACAGTAATGGATGTATAGTAAAGGACGTATGTATATGTGATAAGGACTCGTAAAACAGTAGGCTACATATTATATAGGAAACCACATAGCAAAGCTGGATCATGTGTTATCTAATCTGTATAATAATTGTATTTGTTGTCATTCTTGATTGGGGAATCGTTAAGATAAGTTTGTAAAGTATATAAGTAAAATGGCATCCACTTAATGCTGTTCTACTAATTCCTCCATTTTATTGCAGCTGTCATGTTGACGTCGAAGAAACTTGTGTTGTTTATATTGTTGTATAGATGTTAATGGTTGAAGTCGGTATTGTGAAGGGTAGCATCCCAAAGAAGATACCTGAAAGCGTTCATATGGTTTCAAAGTGTGCGATTGACAAGTTTATATAGCGGTAATGATTTAGTAAAGGGATGTGCTCTCCCCCCCCCCCCTCACACACACGCCCTCATTTCAATATTACATGTATATTATAGTATCAATAACTATCCATCTGTGTATGCATCACCTGTTAACCCGGTAGTTTCACCCTTTATCCCGAATCCCCCCCACCTCTCTCTCTCTCTCTCCTTCCCAGTCAGTCCTTGACCTCGCCTGATCGATGCGGGGGTGGAGGAGGGGAGGGGAGGAGCACAGTGGAGGAAACGAGTGGGGAGGGGACGGGAAGGGAGGAGGAACTTTTAGTGGAGCAAGAGGAAACGGGAGGAAGGATGGAAGTGGAAGGAGGCGAGAGGAAGGGAGGGAGAGAGGGAACATGGAGTGTAAAGATGGATGTAAAGGATAAGTTTGGGTTGATGGAGAGAGAGAGAGAGAGAGAGAGAGAGAGAGAGAGAGAGAGAGTATAAAAGGATAGAAAATGAGATTGTGTGAGAAGAAAACTTGATAAAGAGTGGAGAATCTGAAGTGGAGCGAGAGAGCGAAAGGGGAAAGGGAATGGATGGGCAAAAATATAGACAGGAAAGGATTGAGAACAATAAAAGAGAGATACAGAAAAAAAGGAAAGGGGAACTGAATGGGAAGATTGTGTTATGGGCAGGGATGGATGGAGAACAAAAAAGGAGAGATACAGAAAAGAAGGAAAGGGGAACTGATGGGGAAGATTTTGTTATAGGCAGGGATGGATGGAGAACAATAGAAAAAAAAGATGTTGTAGCCAGAGGTCAATGTAATCACACACATGGCTTAGTTTGTGAAGTGTTTGTTTACCATTCACAAAAATTATGGCTCTAGAAGGTATTATAGATATGTTTAATTAGTTAAGCTCCATAGTCTTGTATTGTGTATGACTCTAGTCGTTGAGTATACGAATGGAGAAAAGGAAGTAGGAAAGAAAAAATATTAGAAACAGAACAAGAGAAGCAAACGAACACACTGAATGGAGGGAAACGGAGATAAAAGAAGTAAAGATGTTGACCATATGAAACTCAGGGTTAGGGACATGACCAACCATGAGGGAACACGATATTATTAAAAGAGGTGAAACTAGAGACACAGATAATTTACCAGGGAAGGAAGGGATGTGAACATTTGTATTATTAAATTAATTATCATAGCTATGGTAAAGACATATTGAAAAATACTATTAAATTTGTTGGCTTCATTAATTTGTTGTTGCATAAAGTGTGTATGTAAAATAAATTAATGACATTCAGTTTTTTGTCTAACTCGGTGAACAGGCATATGTTGTAGCAATTTTTGTGGACGTAAAAGTGTCGTATATAACAAGAAAATTGACGAAAGGCCAAAGTGAAAATATAACGTGATTGAGTACGAAAAAATTGAATTGAGTAGGAAAGGTAGCCAAGATAATAGTATTGTGTGAAAGTTGATGGTTTCCTTTGAGGCTGAATGGGAAGGGGAAACAGAGAGTAGAATGATAGAGAGATGTGAAAGCATGCACTCGTGACTGATGGGGATTGAAAGGTGTCAGGGAGTGAGTGAGATAGTGAGAGAGGAAGGGAGGGAGAGAGAGAAGTGACGCGACATCCAATGAACAGGTAATTGGTGCTGTCAGGTAGGGAGTGAGGATGCCAGTTCTCACATTCCTCCTTATCTAATGTACTTTACCTCTCCACCTGCAATATCTTCCTTACCTGGACCCACCTAACCTCATCCATGATCTTCTCCATCTCGCTACCCTGCCTAGCATATTGAGTTCCTACCGTAGCATATCGGTTAAACTTTCCTAGCCACCTACCTACTTACATACCTACAAATACCTACCTATATAACTACCAACCTACCTACATACCTGCCCACCTAGCCACTACCTACCTACCAACCCACCTACTGTACAGTACTGATTCTCCTGATGTATGGTACCTACCAACCACCTAAACTACTTATCCACGAATGTGTACTTCATCTTGCCTAGCCTATCCATGTAGCCTACCTCACCAACTAGCCTACTTATCTATGAACTTGTTCACCTTGCCAACTACTTTTCCACTGAGCCTAACCCACTTGCTTAGTTATTCACCAAGCAGCTAGCCTAACCTATCTAAGTCTCCACCTAGCCCACCTACTGTTGTACTTCACCTAGCCTATCCTACCAACAGTTCCACTTGGGCCTACAGTAGCTGGGTCGGTAGTACTGTACAGTCTGGTTAATGAAATATCCCCTTTTATCCATTTGTTTTTCAATGATTGTATCTGTCACTTCACATTATATAACTGATGGACAAATGGTCATAATTAATGCTTACAGATAACAGAGAGAGAGAGGAATATCTTTGTTGTTGATATGCAAGTTTCATGTAATCATATATATTTATTACCTTCACTGAGGAGGCTTGTTTGTTTGTAAGTAGGAAGATTATTACAATAGTTGTTTTTACCATTGGTGGCCTTCGTGCCTGGCAACAAATGATTAAATTTTAAGAGAGATGGAAATGAAACTGGATACAGGTCTTTTAAGAATATACATTTTATAATTCATTGTTTAGAAGTGGGTAAAATATGAGTGGCACTGACCATAGGCCTACACAACCTTAGTGGAAGTTTGCGGTCTGCAAAAGCTCGGTTTTTTTTTTTTTTTTTTTTTTTTTTTTTTTTATGACAGTCTGCAGTACTCTACATAACTGATTGTCTTTGTCTTTTTGACCTAATCCACTTTCTTCTTTTGCCTTACAGCACGAGGTGGTATCACTATCAGAAAAGGTTGTGTTGAAGGCGGAGGACGTGATAGGATGGATGAGAGCAGCTGTGGGCGTAAAATGGGACACAGGGTTGCTGGGAGTGTATGGGCCACCCTCTCAGGACCCAGCCAACGATGCCCACTATACGCCGCCCATCTCAGGCGCCCTCGACATAGGCGAGGTCATGAGAGAGAAAAAGTTGATAGGTGGGTCATGCTCACAAATATCAGTTTAGCAATTCATTTACAAACATCATAAGTTTTTGATGTATGTAAAAACTTATTAGTGTAATGAGAACTTAAGGTGATGATTTCAGCCTTAAAAACCATCACTCCAAAATTTCACCGAAAATCATCAGAAAATTACCATTACAGTACATTGTTAATTTCACAAAATAGAAAGGCAAATATATTTCACCATTGGTTTTGTTGATATGGATTAAGGTAATGAATGTGAGTAAATAGATAATCAGTAGGTCAAGAAAACATTGTTGATTATGGAAGATAATAATAAATGTGTGGATTTTTTGACATACTGTAATTAGTAATAAGTAGATCAAATTGAACTGAAAGGGATGAAAGAACACTGATAGATCTGGAACTCCCTGTTAGGTCCCTGTAGCATAAGGGAGAAGGAGATAGAGGGGAGGGAGAGCAAGCACGAAGGATATACAGTACTGTACTGTACAAGAAAAAGAAGTACAGTTGAAAGATTGAATGGGAGTGGGATAATTGGGTTGAGAGTGTGTTCCTAAAATATAAGAAGCTACTGTACTTAAGATTAATTTCAGTATCAGTAACGAGTTTAATACTCTCAAGAAATAATCATAAGCAATATTTTTTGTGTGTACTGTAAACATATACACTCCAGGTATACTGTACTGCACCTAGTTAAAAAATACCTTTTATTATTGAGGTGTGTTCATTCATAGTTGCAGCATGTATTTATTGAAAATGATCAAACACAGGTGACGTAGTGGAGCCCAATAGTTTACACATCATCATCCTGGCATTTGACAAGTACTGCCGCATCAGAGGTCTACTCAAGCGACTGGAAGGTGTCGAAGAGGAATATATGCGGAGTAGAATTGTGGTGGCGTTAGGTGGCTTTGTGGTGCCCTCCCGCCGCACTCGAATGTTGTTTTGTCGGGATGTATTTGACTACCCAGAGCTTGAGGGACATGATCTGCTCTGTAATCATCTCTGTGAGTGTTAGTGAGATCCTGGTTTTTGTATGAGTGATTGTTTTGCATGTGGTGGCTAAAGTTGTCTCATTAGAATGACTGTTAAAGCTGCTTGGGATGAATGCATAGCATTAAACTTAGTATATAACCCTCTTCCATAACTTTCCTTATGAATGACTGAGATTACTGTGTGTAAATTTTGTTACAAGTGATTGAAATGGATGTTAGAAAATCACTTTGTATATGAAGACAAAACAGCACATTATGGTATAGAACTAACATTGCTAACAAAATAGACAGTACCAAGAAAAACACGAAGTGCTGAGTGGCAAAATTGGAACTCAGATGATGTACTCTATGCAGTTATAAGTACAGTATTTCCTAATTGTACTGTAAAAGTGTTAAAAGACTGATGTCAAGTAACATATTGCAGTTCAGAAAGGCCAACTCATGGCAGTTTCATCCTTTTAGGGAAGTGTTGTTACACTTTAGTATATAATGCCCATGTGATATGATGATATTAAAGAAACAATTTTGAGTCAGGAAAATTCATATTGTCAGTTGCCCACATCATAAAGTGGATATGTTTGCTCCATGGTCTTATGCATCCAATTTTTGCATTTTTTGGTTGTTTTATTCAAGTAATGCATTTCTTGGTAATGTCTATTGCTTGAATGTCCCTAACATTACACTCTGCAGCACTAACTTAGACTTACACTTGCTTAATGTTTTACAGGAATCATGGTTATCATAATGTCTTTTGATTTGTTCAAAGTTTGTCAAAGATGATTGTTATGTACAGTAGATATTGTCTCAGTGACACTGGAGACAGATATATATTGAATATTCTGTGGAATACTTTCACTTGCATTGAAAATAATGATAGAGATTATGATGCTATGCCCTGAGCACCAAACTGAAAGCATATGCTCTCCGGACTGGCAATTTTGTAAAGAAATATATAAGTATACTGTACTGTACTGATATACCAAACTTAAGTTTAAAAGCAATGTATAGTCCAAAGTAGTTATAATATTTTGGTCCGGGAATGACAAAAAGCTGACCCAGGGTAATATATATGGCTTCCTACAAAGCATTTTCCTCCTCCCCACCCTGCTCCTTCGTCTCCTCTCTCACTCTCCCTACCTCACCTGCCAGTCTCCCATACACCTGCTTCTAACACCATGTACTGTATATTACTCCCTTACCCTGATTTTCATTCATACTTTAATAGGGCCCAAGCTTGGCTAAAACGTTAACTACTTTAGACAATGCAATAATTCGATTTCTAATTAAAGACAAATTAGTTTCTTCACCAGTAAATACTTGTATATGTTTGTTATTGTTTTTTTCTTGCCATTGAGCTACATTCGCAGGATTGTGAATATCAGATCCATACAAGTGTTCTGTGGCCTGAATAGAAACTTGAAACTTTCTCATCTCCAAAATTAGTTGAATCCTTTAAGTCCAAGGGTACGCCTGGTACAGTTGTTGTTGTTGTTGTTCTCCCGGGGACAGTCATGGTCAGTAGTCTCTAGTCACAGTCAGTTATTGCTAGATGTAAATTGAAATGCCAGAAATGTGTACATTCTGTGATAAAGTAAAACATAGGCTTAAAAATGTAGTGCTGGTGAATAATGTAAGGGACCATACATTAGCATACAGTATTAACACACTACTATACTCTACTACCATATTTCAAGGATGAATGCACGTGCATAGTGTCTTTGTGCTTGTTTGTGTGAATATTGTATACTTGTCAGATGGCTGAGGTGACTAATATACAAGTGAGATTTGTTGAGGAGGAAGAAAAGGAACTTGGTATATTGGCCACAATTGTTTCTAGAGAAAGATTCCTTTGACTTCTTATATACTTAAGCCTGATACAGTAATGTTGTGGTAAAAGTTTTGATACAGTGAAATAATGTATCTTGTGGAAAAGTAAGTTAATTTATTATTATTAAAAAAAATTCATATCTAATCCAATTTTTTCTGTCTAGTAACACAACAGTACTATTTAAGTAAGGTTCTTATTCTTCCTGTCTGATAAAATCTCATTATGTAAGCAAGGTGTTTCTATTTTCATAATACAAGAATTGAGATCTGGTGTGTGTGTAAGGAGGCCCAATGCTTGCATCAAGGAGGTGCTGTAAATCATTCGCAATGCCGCATTTACTAGGCTTTGAACACTTGTTTTTAATTGGTGTATGAAAGATTGAAACCTTTCCATGAGCCTTGTCTGAAACCTCCTATGTCATTGTTAGCTTAGACCTTTGATAATTAGGAATATGTTTTGCTGTGTGTACCAAAGAAAACTGAAACTGTCTATCATACAATGTCTCCTCCTGCAGATGGGATGGCCACGACAGAAGGACCGCCACTGGTCTCTGTCTCTACACCCCTCCCTATTTGCGATAAATGTAGGAACCCTTATGTGGCCCTGCTTTGCAACCACCTCATATCGTATTGTCTTTGCATGATCTGATCTGATCTTGTAATCAATTATTCTGCTCTTAGGGAAATTATTTCAGTGTTCACTTGCAATATGAATTATATAGGAAATGTAGGACTAGGAACATGGAAACACTTTATTTGTGTGATATTTTGTAAAAATGACTGGCTCATTAAATTTTGTGTGAGTATCCTCCACACTGATGCTATTTCCTAACATAAATTTACCCCTCTCAGTATTACTAACACACCTCTTTTCCTTTTTCTCTGCTTACGGCCCCCAATCCTCCTCTCGTATTCCCTTTTACTCCAAATATGCCAATCAAACCCAATTCCCACCCTCCCAATGTCCCCAAACACTCCTTTTCTCCCACCCTTTATCCCTAATACACCCCGCTTCTCCCCCTCCAGCCCCCAAACTTCAGGGTCGACCAAGGAAAAAACGGAAGAAGCCAACGGACTCGGAATCAGAGTCATCAGAGGCCTCAGAGGACACCCGGCCGCGGCTAAAAGGCAAGCCAGGGCTATCTGCCAAACAGAACGGCCTCAGAGTGTTAGACCGCAAAGGTTCCTCTCGTCCTCTTCATCTCGCTGCTCCAACCAACCCCAACCCTACTCCCCCACCTCCTGCCCAAGTCAAGAACGACTTCTCTACGCCTGCACTTAATCGGCTATTTGAGGTGGACTTTATGTCCAAATTGCACAAGTTTATGAAGGAGCGGAACTCTCCCATCACCCGACTCCCTCACATAGGATACAAACAGTGTAAGTAGGAATCCGTGTAAGTATACTATACTTGAATTACAAATAGAGTACTTTACTGTAATTAAATAGATCATTAAGTTCGTTGTCTGACCTGACAGCTTTCCCAATAATTTTGTGTTTAGCAAGCAAGATGTTATACAGTGTTCTGTATCTGAACAGTATAACTTTAGTTTGAAGGTGGCACTTCATTATCCCCACCCCACCACAAAAAGATAATTATGAGCTATAACAAATGTTGAGAAATAACTTAGCCGACAACCTTGCAGTAAACGTGTACGAGTTCTTCACGAGGGTGCAGCAGCTGGGAGGGTTTGAGGCGGTGAATGAGAAAAAGGTGTGGAAGCAGCTGTATGAAGAGATGAGTGGCCACAGTCAGACTGGCGCCCCACAACAACACAGCGCCAACTCTTATGCCAGCATGATGAAACGCCACTATGAAAGGTTAGGCTAGATTTAATTATTAATGGCAAAAAGCAATCCATGTTTCATAGTAGCCCACTCAGGGACGAAGGGGCCTGAAGCTGGGCTACCATGGCCAGGTCATTTCAGAGGAAGGAGGCCAATCTATTCCCAGTGGTGGCATTACATGGGAAAAACTTCTTGGGGGACCTCACAGTACCTTGAACCCAGGCAAGATTGCCAGGCACAAGATTCCACTTGGGTGCTCTAGCCCAATTGACCACCATATTAATTATTCTTGTGTTAGTTCAAGCATATTATCTATATTATAGACCTTTTATATGAATAAAATGGAATGCAGTACTGTAGTATCAAAGTTGTAGATAAGATTAATTAATTTTGGTAGAGTATGTCTTAAATATGAAAATTTGTTCATTCATTATTGAAGGGTTCAGGATCATAATTACAAGTAATTGCTATGATATAACCCATCTACTCCCAGATGAGACCAAAATGAGCTTTATCAGATATATAATTTAGTTGTGATGATGTGATCATTGATGGTGAAAACAGGCTGAATATACTTTTGAACACTTTTCAAGGTATTATAAAGACTCAAAACATGGTGTATCCTGTGCATTTGACATGAGCCATATGACCTTGCCCTATGCATAACTGTTCCTTCCATCATGCAAATAATTCTGTATCATTTCAAAATATAATCATGCCACAACACATTACGTTAACTCAACCCCCCCCAATTATAATTATGAGATGCTGCAAAATCATTCATTTGTTCTTTATTACCAAGATATTTACTACGATGGAAGGAAAGTATCGGTGGATATTTGATTGTGGCTGTTTTGTACAGTACAGTAGTCATATTCCTTTAACAGTAACACACAGAACAACTCTGTGTAATGCATACATGAAAGACTAATTACTCATCCTTTTCCAGGCTGCTATTGCCGTATGAGAAGTTCTTACTACAGGAGCAGAAGAAGATGTTGGGTATCGGGTCACCCCCCAAGTCCAGTAAGATGAAGTCCGAGCCTGGTGAACCCTCCGTATCGATCCTTCAGGTCAGTCTTGCCAAATTTGAGAGTCCAGCAACCACTCTACCAAATTCATTCTTTCTGGTAACCATTATCACAATCTCTTATATTTGAATAATCTTAAATGAGCCAATGAAACATAGAAAAGAACAACTTAATAATCAATTTTTTTGAACGTTGATACTTTTGAAGACAATATGGGAAGGTTTAGATCACTTTGGTTAGGTAGACTACTGATAGACATAATCCAGTCCAGATGTTCATAATTACAGCTCCACAAGTTAAATAATGCTCTAAACTCCAACACTGTTGGGCTGTATCCAAGCCAGCCTATAAATTTCTATTCATTTTAAGTGCAGCTTGTACTGTTTATCATCATCAAGGTTTGAATAACTTTTGTTGTGTACAATGGTTTACTGCACTATTTTATATACCTGCTAGCAATCATGTGGTCAACCTTGGTGTTTGTAACAGGTATGCATACAGCACAGTAAACCTTTGTTCATAATTAATTGTTTACCTCTCCTTGGTGGAAAGAAATTATGGCTCTTGACTAGACTGTCCTTGAATAATCATCAGTATTGCTATGATCTCGGTGTTCACATTCACAGATACAGTATACAGTATTCAACGTAATCAATGTTTTGTATGCACCAGTGTCTGTAATCCTGGCATTTGTGTATTGTTATTGGATAATTAAAGTAGTGTTAAGTTTGCTTCATCTAGAGAAATTTCCAAACACGTAGTGAACTTATAATTGTATTATCTTACATGTGGAAAAGTTAATGCTGTATACTTTATTTACAACATTTTCGAACACATGTAGTGAACTCATAAATGTACCATATTCTATTTATGTGTCAAAGTATTATACTACAGTATATATTTTCCATTAACTTTGTTTCAGCTCCATCTGTTGTATCATTCTGTTAATTAAGGAGAACAAAATCTTCACTTGGATACATTCATTTGCCTTCCCTGTTCTCGTAATGCATTATTCTGTTTTACATTTGTGACTAGTTGAATATTTCACCTTTTGCCTCTTACCAAGCTTCAAGGTAGTAGTGTGATGCCACTTTCTCAAGTTTCTGTAGTTGTTATTCCTTTTTAGCATGGTGTGTCATACCATTTGGAAATATTTTTTGAAACTTATAAATATACCCAGGGTGTTATGTTCAATACTCTTGGTCCGTATCAGCTGTTACATTAATATCACTGGAATGGTTGCAATGTCAGTTTAGCATGGCAATACAAGTATGAAGGTTCTTTTAATTTTCACTTCCATTCAGTTTTCTTACACTTACTTGCAGGTCCTTCAGGGTTAGTACTGACTAAGATAGCACAAATCTTTCACTCTAGGTGGCAAAAAATTTATGAGTTGAAAGCTACTGATTCCTCCAGATTGTGCCACAAAGTTGACACACACTGAAGTCCTGTAGTCTCTTTTTATGGAACAGTTTGGAGAAATCATTAGCTTTCCATGTGCCATCATCATACACCCAGCAATTAATATTTTTGAGTTAGGTTTAATTAAGAGTGATTATCTAATACACTATTAATGGTAGTATAGATATGAAGTTAAAAAAAAAAATAGATGGAGATAGAAACATTACATTGGGGATAAAGTTAAAACAATTATTTAAAAATTTGATTGTATGTCAGATGAGTAGAATTGGCTTCAGTTATTTTAATTAACACCTGTTTAGATTGCATTCATATATAAGCACTATGAATATTTAGGTCCCTTGCCTGTAGGATGATATTTACTATTTCTTTACATAATACATTCAAAACACATATATGTGAATGGTGGTAGGGAGTGGAGTGCAGAGGTATGGTGTGTTTGGAGTGGTGTAGAGAAACAATGTGTTTTATAATACATTTTTTGACCTGGCAGAACTGCACTGGCTCCTTGATGTTGCTTCTTACATAGACAAATTACCCAAAGCGTATACAGTACATAGTTAGGTATTCATTTAAAATTTATAGACCCTGGATTCAACTTTGAATAATAATGTAAGAACTGATGGAAGTTGGAAGAGAACTGGTGCAGTTTAATGCCAGGTTAAAAAGAAAAACACTGTAATTTGGCATGGATGTAGTGTGGAGGCACATGAAGAGGAGGTGTTGTAAAAGAAAACTGTGGTATAGTTTGGTGTGGGTGTGGTTTGACGGCAGATGAGGAAGTAATGTTGTAGATAAAAGGTGAGGTGTGTTATCTTGTTGTGGGTGTGATATGGTGTTGAGGGACATGAGGTGGCACGTGACGGTGTTGTCTCTCACAGCAGCCCATGCCAAGTGACAAGTCCTCACCCAAGTATATGGGGACGTGTGGAGGGCCGATGGCGCTCCCTCAATCCTTTACTGGGCACCACGGGGCTCAGGAAGCCCTTGGGCTGCCTAGTGGGCCACACTCAGGGTCTTTAGGTGCCTCACCCCCAGTGGGCACCCCACCCCAGGCCAGCCCGGTCCCATTCACCTCCATCAGTCCTCCAGCAACACCCACGGAGCTGGCGGTAAGTCACCTCATGGGGCCTCACATGTCTACTGCCCCTACCCCCAATTCCTGCCTGCCCCTTGCCCTGCTCCATCTTAACACCCCCTACCTATCCCTTTGCTTGACTTGACCTGACCAGAGAGTAAGACTGCACCTGCCCACCCCCCTGCCACATCATAACATAAATAACGTCACCAACTTTAAACCAGTAAAGATACATTAATCTCTCTACTGAAGCCATTTAAATATCTAACACTGAAGTAAACTTTAGGTAGTGCCAGTGAATCCAGTGATGTTATAGCTTAGGAGCAACTATAATATGATTAGGATTAGTTATATTAAATGTAGTTGGTTGTTAGCCTGAAATCTCTACTTAGCTCTGCCAAAAACTTTGTAGTACTGTACTGTATCTTTTGCCTGTTAATCTAACTGCATGACAATTGGAAGTTTTGTAGCTATTTGTCTGACTGTGAATGTAATCTTGAGCATGGTAATAGAATGAGGGCTGACAAATTTTGCATGTTGGAACTATCATCCCAATTAAGTCATTTAGTAAGTACTGTATACAGTAAGTAGAGTATAGTAATTATATTTCCAGCGATGGACTATATACCCCAGCAATATATACCAGTAACTTATATCACAAAGCATTCCACATTTTAGCTGTAAGTAAGTGATTGCCAAAATATTCTCAAAAAGGTTATTTTTTATGCACATCTGGTCAAGTACCAACAATATTAAAAAAAAATTCTATATTAATGTGTCAGTTACAGTACTTGCATATTGCTGTAGATAGTCATGAATAATAATACAGGATGTGAAAACTGTTAGAATTTATAAGAAAATATATTTGTGTTAGGAAACAAAATATTTTACTACTGTACTGTATTATCAAAACCGAGTATAATTAGACATGACATGTTAATTTGTAACTACGGTATTAGAAAACTGTTGTAAGTATTTTCACGCATCAGATACAATTAATGTACAGTACTGTAATTATATATCAGCAGAGAGGTGTAGTGGAGAATTATGTTATCCTGTACTGCAGTTGATGGAAGACTAAATAATTTGAATGCATAGGTGAAGAAATCATTTGTAAACAAAATACTGTAGAGTAGCATATTATTTGGGTATTTTTTAATTGTTTGGGAGTGTGATCAATAAGTTAAAGGATTTAACTAAAGAGAAAGGCATGATCTTTGTCAACAACAGATGCAAAATATGTTGTTGACAAGTTTAATTGCCTTTGCTAATCAGGTTTTAAAAAATGCTTTTATATTTGTTAGGCAACCACAAGGACAACTTTGTGTGGAACTTATCGGAAGCTAGTTTAATTATTTTATTTTTGTTGTAGTACAGTATATGGTTTGCTTTTCATCATTCATCAGGAGCACTATACTGTATAGTATGTGATTGATGAAAGGAAACAAACACTTCATCATCATTCAAACATTTAATCAGACCTATGGTAATGCTCACAATAGCACAATAACTTTTCACCAAATAGCTTGACAATATACAAGTGAAATATACATCATTTGGTGATGTATAATGTTGCCACCTACAAGTCAGTTTCCGATCCTTAAATGCGTGTGTATTGCTGATAAATAATATAATTTATTGTGGTCGATAGCCTAGTCACCAATTTCTTTACAAACATTGAAATGTGCTTACTGAGGTATTGTCGTACTTTTGTAAATATGCAGAAATGCTTCCCTAACCCTACCACGTTAAAGAAACTTAAGTTCACTGTTTTACCCCTTGTGGTAAAATGTTTTTTGGCACCCCTAAACCTTTCCACTTATAATTCATTAACACAACCTGAAAGTATTGGAGGTGTTGTACAATGTAAAGACTGCTGTAGGAATTTGATAAAGCAAAATTCAATTGGGTATATTTATTGTTAAGTCAGGAGGAGGACTGGCATCACTGAGTTGGGGAATATATAGAGGAAAGGAGGAAGGTAGGGAGGGGAGCCCTGATTGGATGAGTAGCTTGGAGAGAGAAAATAGTAAAATGTGATTGGTGGGAGCCTTATGACATGAAATTTGTAGAGCTGCCATGGCACAGTTCTGGTCTGGAAAATTCAGGTTAAACTAATCGGCTATGAAACTGCTTTAAAAAATAGATTCCTGCCGCAAAATCATACTGCATTAAAAGAGAAGCATATCCAAAATGACGTATTTTAACGGAGATATGAGTACAGTAGTCATTACTTTCTGTGCTTTTTTGTTCTCTCTCAAACCCCGATTTCAATTCATAACATTAAAGTTATAAATTTTTATATAAGCTACTCAATATGGATTCATTATGGATAGAAATGGTAATATAATTGCATATCACTCCATTTAGAGCACTTAATTAAATTTGAAAAAATACTGAGAAATATAGTGGTAAACCTGGTTAATACAGCAGTAGTGGAATGAGTACTGCATATTCTAGGAAATCATGGCAAACAAACATGTGGTGTGATGCTCCTGCTCTGCTGTAAACATCAGTTTGGAACAAGCATATCCAGGTTCCCCGGTAAGGATAGTTCGACAAATTTTCTAGTGGATTATCAGTGGTACGTGTTTGCCCACCTCACGGTCTATTATTATTATTGCTCACCTGCTTTTGTAATCTTGAAGTACATACATTGCTGGTCACTTGGTATCAGTCAGTGTAGAGTATAAGGTTGATGGATGTTGGGAGAGCGTATTGTCATCAACTCTTTTCTTGGCTCGATCTCGTACAGCAACCTGTAGATTGCGAGTGCTTTGCTGCAGAACAGTGCATCATTTCTGTTAATAGTCACAGAACAATTCATTCTTGACATATGGTACAGCACAGTGCTTCATTTGTGATATTGATTTTACAGTATAATTCCCAACTTCAATACAGAAATTGTGCATAATTTTTTAATGTCTATCAGTACAGTACAGTATATACCTAATTATATTTTTATTCATACTGTGTTTATTGAAACTTTGTATAGCTAAATAGTTTCAATGCTCATAGATGCTAAGCCCATGTTCCCTATCGCCAAAATTTGGTAGTGTGGTAACTCAGAGAGTTTCTGTAAGTTCAGGTAGTATTAGTTTATCTGTACTAATGGTATAGCTCTTTAGCCAAGATATAATTTGCTGAAATAATGCATAGTTACACTGGCTTTAGGTACCTAAAAAAGATTCCTAATTGTCCTCATATATGAATGAAATATGATGTACTGTACATACACTGTATATTTATGTACAGTACATGATAAAGTACAGATTGAAGAGTTGTATGCAGTCAGTTTTGTGTTTATCATAAGTACAAAAGAGGAATTCCATGTACTGTACTGTACCTATATTGTAGTTCATTGTATGCAACATAATATGAACATGCAGCAAAGACTTGTGGTATTATAGTAACATGAAGATCAAAATTTCTCAGCAGTGTTGATAGATGTGGATCAGACAGTTATGTGAATAATAATACTTACATAAAATGCCAATTTCCCAAGAACTGAAATAGAAATTTGATGGAGACATGCTACTCCTATGTGTCTATTACCTTGTTATGTGGTCCACACTGGAAGCATTTTTTTATTCTTATGGTTTAGAAGTAATAATTTTGACTTCCAAGATTACATGTCACCTTTGGATGCTGCTTCACCACCAACCACTGGAGCTGCCTTGTGCAGTATACAGTACAGTATCACGTTATGCATTATCATTTTATATTTTGGTCACAGAACTTATTGGTCACACCCCTGTTTGTATTTTAACTCAATGCATATGTGAGCACTCTTCTACAAAGTTATTAAGGTGTTACCAGTACATCATTACTCAAATATTATGTTATTGATAAATAGTTACATATTTTTATTACATTATATCAATTACATTATAGTAATGTAGGTCCAAGATTGATATTAGATTTCAGAGCATTATCAGTTTACCTTCAGCAACAATATAATATGAATGAATAGTTAAGCTTCTAATTGTTTGTTAATAAATCCCAAATATTATAAGTTAGTCAACTCACAAATATATGAGACCCATGGAACAGTATTGTCAAATGAACCATTTTTACAAACCTGTTTACTGCGCCAAAATATTTGTCAATTCTTGCTTAACCACATAGGCTGGAAGATGGCTTTGTTCGATAAACCATTTTGCTCAAATGACAGATGAATATTTCCCTCCTGGCCTCTAATGTTGATTAAGGTGTTGATGAATATTGTAGTGCAGCAAGCAGATTTTTGGAAGAGTAACATACTCATAATTTCGGTTCTTTTGGCCTGGTATGCGTAACCCCCTTTAATAATAAAAGTGTCTATCTTTAGCCAGAGTAAAATAATATAAATTCATCACTTAGTTGAAGGGGTAATGCCACAATTCTAAATAATATTGAACTACTGTACTGTTAGATAAATCTCACCCATAGTATCAGGTGACATATGGAATTGCATGGATTGTATTTTCTGTCATAGAGAAGGCTTGTCAGTGATAGTATATTTCTTATAGACTTATATATTTGGAATATCAGATCAACCCCAGCTAATCAACATACACTTTCATTGAAATTATCACATATACAAGTTGTATCACTTCTTAATAACACCTGTCTTCACAACATATTACACAACATGACACATTAGCCACCTTTGGGGTGTGGGTACATTTGTCCCATTACCTTTTCTCCCTATGTGTGGGGAAGGGGGGGGGGGGTTAAGGGTAGTCTCTTTACGGTCTTTGCAGAAAATATTGTTGCTCATTGTATCATGCCATGATCCATCTCATAATGGGATATTCCCCTGAGGGAGGGAGGCAGTAGACTGTGGGTGGATATATGTTGTCGGTATATAAAAATTCAAGGTTATGAAACATGTTAGTGCTTTTAGTGTTCAGAATCATATATTAATCTCAACTGTAATGATTACATCTTCACTTTTTATATGCATGTTGCATGAGAAGGTTTGATACTGTACTCCGTTTATTCCACAAATAGTTTTACACATTACAGAGTTACCACATGACATTCTTTATTTCTCTAAGCAAGTGTAGCTGTTAGCTTAAGATACAGTGTACTTCCCTTTTTCCCATTTTTTTATCTCTTGAAGTGAAAGTCTTTTCTACAGGAGTATTTAATTTTTAAAGTCTTCTTCCATTTTTCTTCTACAGATATTAGATTAGTTGCTCAGTCTCCTAAAACTTGCTAGGTGTGTGCAGATGTACTACAGGAGTATTTACTTTTTAAAGCCTTCTTCCATTTTTCTTCTATAGATATTAGATTAGTTGATCAGTCTCCTAAAATTTGCTAGCTGTGTGCAGATGTACTCTTTTTACAACCTAATATTAATCCTGTTGAGACTCATACTTAATAACCATCATGTTTCTCAGTTTCTTCTTGACATTATCTTTCATGTTTATTTCTGGCTAGATAATAAGACACAGTACTATAAGTCGAAAATGACCACTTTTTACAAATTTCTGTTGTTTAGATGCTTGTTTAGATGTGTCTATTCAGGTGACTTATTTTACTTTCCTGTACAGTATATTATATTATAGTTCCATCTTGCCCCTCTGTTTTTTTCATTAGATTATTTGTTCCACTCTGTTTCTGCTCATTCTTCCACCAGGCTACTATTTATATATGTTTAGATAAAGTGTTTCATTCCATGCCTTTTATTTATTTCCTCCTTGCCACTGAACTGCTTTTTCTACCAATCCTGCCCACATTCCCTCCGCATCTGGCTACAATTTTTTTTTCTTTTTATTGTACTAGTAATTGCATAAATTGGTGGATACTGTAAAATTTTATTCTTGTTTTCTCAAATTATATTCTAGATCACTGTTGAGCTATCAGTTTATACAATTTCCATTCACTTGCAATTGTCATGATAAATTAGTTTCTCAATTGTTACTACTGTATACCAGAACTTGAATAATAGTAGCCACATTTATTCCTGTTAGTTTTTAATCAGATAATAATACTGCACAGCATCATTTGGATGTTGGAGTTTAGTGTGCTTCTCATAGTATTTTATTTTGCTGTATTTATCTATTTTCTGGTTATATACTGTTTTGTCACCTTTAGATTTCAAAATTTGGTTTTCATGTAGCTGTTTTAGTTCTGTACCTACATATATTATATTCAACATTAACCTGAGTTACCAACGTAGAATCTCCTCAAACTGAATATATTTGTTGGCATTACAATACATAGCAATTCTTTTTTGTAGGTTCCAAAAGTGAATGTGAAGAAGGAAGGCTCTGGTAACACAATCCCAGCAGACCTTGCTAAGCGTCCAGAGATCACCATCACTCCCATCCCACGCACCCTGGGACCTCCTGACATGATGCCTCCAGGAATGTTGGATCATATGGGACTACCCTCATTTCATCCGGGTCTCAAGGGTCTCCAGTTAGATGACCTTATGACTCTAGAGGGGCTGAAGTCAACCCTGGGCATGTCTGCGCTACAAGACCTTGCGAAAATTGCTGAGAGGTGAATCAGATTTGTTGTTCTGTATAGAAGTTGTATCAGAGTAGTATCTAGAGTAAGTTAAACTATATTATCTGAAGACACTCATTTGCCTAAAAATTTGAGTATTATTCAACTCTTCGAGTTAACCTTCAGTCTTTGAATCCTAAAAAAGTAACTGATGAGTTTAATTGCTTTTTCTAACTACAACCAGATGAGTTTTCATGCAGAGGGAGGTACAAGTTCTGTACAAACACTAAGTATCATTTCAAACATGGTTCTACAAAAACCATGAAAAACATAGTCATAGAACTTGTTGTGGCTAGTGGACATCTATATTATGATATTCAATATCAGTAGTCTTTGTTAAGCCACTAAATTTATATTAAATCTAATTTTTCCAAATTAAAAAGCAAAGTACATTTTTAGTTTTTCTTTCAGCAGACAGTAAATGTCCACAGCTAATACAATATATATCTTAAAGGCTAACCATGATAGGTCAAAGTTCACCACTCAGGTATTAGAAGTGGCATAAAAGTTTATTCTCTTTGTAAACTGTTTGCTTTTATCTTTAACCCCTGTTGACCGATCTCCCCCTTAAGGCGGCAAAAAAAATTTCGGCCTCAAAGCCGATTGACGCCTTAATTTAATATTCCATAAATAACTGCATGGGCGACATGTAGCCACAACATTGGTGCCACGGGTTAGAAAAATACGCTAGCGAGCGCCTAGTTTCTTTTTGTGGGGGTAACTATAGTATGTCTGCGTCGCCCGGTTACGCACTTTGACGCGCTCTCCTACGCTTATGGATGGCGATAGGACACTTCCTGTTTGCATATTCTGGTGTGTGAAAACAATCTCTACAAACCCATAAGAACATATTTAACATCTGTCATACTTTAAAATATGACGTGTTTTTGCGGTAGCATAATACAGCCGTATTCTGGGATTGCGGTCGTAAGGGGTTAAAGTACGAGTACATAATTTTTTTCCTTACCAGTATGTAAACTCAGTAATGAATAAGAAATGGAGGGCTTTAGTAAGTGTAGGAGAATATAAGGGAAACAGGAGAGAGAATAGGGACTTACAGTATACTCTGTTTCATGCAGGTATGAGCGGCCACTACAGGAGTCACCATCCAAGAGAATGAGAATGGATTCCTCTAGAGTGAATGGTACCAGCTCAAGGGAAAGGGACATTGGACGGCCATCAGTGATCCAGGAGCCCATGTTGCCCCCGAAGCCCAGCCTACCCGCAGTGCCTGGTTTGGTTTCTGCTGATGTGCTCCGCCAAATGAATCTCCTGGACTCGGGTGCAAAACTATTACTGCCGGCACACCAGAGCAACAAGACTACCATCAGTGCCCTGGCTCAGCTGTTACCCCAGACTAGCATATTCCCTGCCCCAGCTCCTGCCGCACATCAACACCCCATCATGAAATCTCCCCGTGACCCTATTAGGCATGAGCCTCCAAGGGTCTTCCAATCACAGTCAGTGTACTCACAGTCTAAGCACATGTATGGGAAGCCCAATGCAGATGTCAAGGACTACATGAAGGATGGAAAGAGTTCCAGTCCAGAGATAGAAATCTTAGACCTTAGTAGAGCATCAGGAAGGCATAATAATAGCCGGTCGTCAAAAACAGAACGACCAGAAATAGAGTTGTTAGATTTATCTACAAGGCGAGATATAACAGTTTCGTCAGTGTCCAAGCCTAGTTCTAGCAAGAACTGCAACACTAGCAGGATTCCTCCACCTCATGTAAGCATAAAATCTTCAGAACCACCCCACAGTAAACACTCCTCCTCTCCCAGTAAGCAAGCAGCAGCGGCAGCAGCAGCAAGTATGTCAGCAGCGCTGGCGGCAGCTGCTGCTCAGGGGTTACCGACACTGGGAGGGTTGGCTATAAATCCCGCTGCATTATTACCGTACCTGACACCCATGTTGGCCCCTGGGGTGAAAAATTCTGCGGGGCCGGGGGGAACAGCGGGGATCCCCATGTTCCCCTACATAGACCCAACTGCTCTAGCTGCATACTATAGTATGCTTCCCCAAAGCCTAATTGCTCCAACCTCCAGCAGCAGTAGTAGCAGTCAAGCAGCAGCAGCGGCGGCACAGCAAATGGCTGCTGCACAGCTACAGTTGAGTTCCTTAGGGCTTCCAGGATTGTCAGGACTTTCACCGGACGCTCTAGCAAGCCTAGGGATGTACAAGAACTTTCTCCCACAAGGCAACCTCCCTGCCCCACATTTCCTCTCTGGCCTCATGTCCCCCCACGGCCACAACCCCCCCACCACGAAGTAATCACTCCATGCGGCCAAAACGAATCATCTCATAATTTCATATCCTGCTGTGCTGTAGGTCCAGCTAAAATAAATCATCTCATGTTATCATTTTCTGCCGTTACATCCACTCATGTGAATCACTCAAAATCTCAGTGTCTCTCTCTTTTTTACCTGTTTTTATCTTAGCTTCTCTTACTATGCAATATCTAATTCAAATTACAATATCTAAAAGACTAGGTATTTCTAGACCCCTCAAATTTTATGCACTCTTAAATTATGATTTTAGGTACATTTTCTTTTCTCTCGCAACTTCATCTCCATTTCTTTAGACAGTCATCACACCAACATCATACCATTACGTTCACATCACCACCACTACCACAGCCCCTTGACTCTCAAAGAAAGGAAAGTGAAGCTGGCAAGGCTGAGAGAGGAAGTTGATTTGTTATGGTATTCCAGTTTATTATATTTGCTCAATTCTGACTATTATTGGAAAAGTTTGGCTAGTACAATAATCTAGAGAGTGTTTGAAACAAAGCTTATGTTAAAGGTAATTTTGGTTACCATACTTTAAACCTTCATGTGATTCATCTGAATTGTATTTCTATCTTGACTGTTCCTTTCTGTAATGTAATTATTTAATTTATTTTCCATTGCATCATATTTTGTACAGATATGTACTGAGAGTTAGAGCAGAGTCTTGTGAAAGGAAAGTCAGAAAAAACACAAACAAAGGGAGAATGAGAGGCCATAAGAGGAGGGGCTCTTTTGGTACCTGGTTTAGAATAAGATTTTCTTGGGTTCAGTAAGTGCCTAGGTTGCCCTTTTTTTTTTTTGTAATTATAACAGGGAAGTATTTGTGTGATGTAAATAAGTACAGCAATTTATCTCCATTCTTTTTTTAAAATTTTTTATGATAATATAAAGGTATTAGGTTAGTTAAGTTCTGTAATGAAATTTGTTGTAGTCAAAATCAGAAAGACGATGTCCTAATTTAAACGGGTCATTAATCAGACTTGAAAATTAATTGACATATGGATTACTGAAATTACCCATCAAGCTCGCTGACGACAGGAGAGCTTTTTATTGCAAGTTCGGTCGCCACTACCTCGAACGTCAAGAAATACATTGAGAAAAGTCCACTGGTGAGGTGAAGTTATTGGGGATGGAATGAGAGTAACTGACAGTCGGCTATTTTTTTTTATGTTTGGGAGAGCAAAACCTAAGCAAATCTCTACCACCTGTAGATTTCTTCAGCGAGTCACTTCAGGTAGTTGCAAGACTTCCAACGTCTAAAAAATTGGCCGAGTGATGAGAAATTAGAACCCTCAGGTGTGCCAAGGCTAATCAATACATTAATAGAAGGAAAATTATAGAGTGATTAGTGCAGTGTTGAAAAGTAACGTGAAACAAGTCGACACATCACCTTTGGGTTGAAATTACACAAACGTTTTTCATCATTATACGTTCCCTGTTCTATTTTCAGTAATTTACCTCAAGTAGTGAGTAATTTGCTTCTCCAAGAGCATCTTTTTAAGTACTTCTATCGTGTAGATATGTGTATGTTGAAAACAAGCAGAAATGGTCCTTCCATAAGTGTTATATTGTATCTCTTGACTGACCAAAGATTTCCTCAAATATCATTCATTCTTTGTACATACTTGTGCAAAACATGATTTACATAATTTGTACATACAGAAACTGATTATATAAAGCCTAGAGAAAGGACCAAGTACCATTAGTGAAGTGAATGAGGTAGCGGGGAGGCTTTATTTCGTCTGCCAATACCTGAATTGTTCTAATTTACCGAAGATTTTGGTAATTCTTTACCAGAAGCATTACCTTTTGTACCAATGTAAGGAAAACATTGATGTAATAAACAACTTTGACTATAACATGTTATTATACAACCCAATCCCCTTCCTTATTAAAGGTAAGTATATGGTAGAACTGCCAATGTTAGTGAAACGACAGGATGAGAATTTGTTCAACATTATTATGTAGCTTGGAGCACAATTACAAAGTTCAGATGTTTCTCATTAAATATCAGAGAATGTGCCTGGATTTTTACCTCAATGATGGTGAGGACTGTAGATAATAGTGAAAGCAAAATTTAGAATATCCTACTTTTAGAGGACACTGGTACAGTCGTGGTCAATAATATTCGTCCATATAGAGGTGACTCACGGAAGAGTTTAATAGCTTCTCTTTTTCCTTAGGTCAGTGGTTCTCAAACTGTGTTCCGCGGAACCCCAGGGTTCCGTGAAGTCCTTTCAAGGGTTCCGTGTCAAGCATATACTGTATATATATAAATATGTGATAGAAGTCTAGTTTTATTTATATATAAATTTGACCATTAATGGATAAAATGAAATCACCACTGCCGCTAGTCAGGATAATACATTTACTGATTATATTGTGTGTAGTCCTCGTATTGAACAGACAAGTGCAGCTAATGATGTAACAGAATCCCTGCATGAACCACATACCTCTACCTCTGTGACACAAGAATAAGAGCTAAACTACACTTTTATATAGTTACATATGTGTGTGTATGTCGAGGGGTGTCCCACCTATATTAGGTGAGGGGGTCGTAGGGGGTTCCGCCTAGTACCAGCAAAAGCAAAGGGGTTCCGGTAGTTGGAAACGTTTGAGAAGCACTGCCTTAGGTGATAAACTTACCAGTAAATAGGTTAAGTACCATCTACTAATTTACTACAAGCAGCTATGCATTACTTAAAACAATAACATCATATGGGAATGTGAAAACATTAGACAGTAAATTGTTTGAGATACTCCTATGCAGATGATTATTATTGACCACGATGTACATCCCATTCATCCTCAAGGATGAGGAAAATTCAATAAATCCATATACAGTATATGTATTCTATCTATCTATCTATATAGCTCTGATGCCTCATTCCCTCCAAGGGGGTGGCCACGGCAGAAGTGTCTCCAGTTTACCCTGTTCCAACACTCCCTCCTTACTTGGTCAATCCCTCCTCTACCCCTCATGCTTCTCTCCTTTACATACTCTTCCACTCTGTTCTGCCATCTAACCGGAGGTCTGCCTCTCACACCAGATTCCACAACTTCACTTCCATACACCTTCTTTACAAACTCCTCACCTTGCATTCTCTCTACCTGTCCAAACCATCTCAATGTATTACGCTTCACTCTCTCAACCACTCCACACTCAATACCTTCTCACTCATACCACATCTCTCATACACTCAATCCCACCTAGAATCTCCACATGCTCCTCTCAAGTAACTCATTTCCACAGCACCTATTCTAGACTGATGAGCCCTACTCCATGTCCATGTCTCCGAAGCATATGTCATTGTTGGCAGGATTATACTATTTTGTAGTCCCCTTTTCACTTCCATACTCACACTTCTACCCTTCATAATCCTCCCCAGTGATCCTGTGACCTGTCTACCCCTTATTGCTCTCTCCCTAATTTCTCCTTCCATACTTCCATGTTTACACAGAACTGTACCCAGGTACTTAAACTCCCTCACTTCCTCCGTCCTCTCACCCCTCAGAGTTATCTCACTTAGTCCCAGTTGGTACTCCCACTCTGTAAGGTGTACCAAAGTCAATCACTTCAGTTTCTGCTCACTCAAATACCATCACTTTACTTTAACCAACATTCACCTTCAGTTTCCTTCGTTTACACTCAGACTGAAACTCGTCCACCACTCTCTGTAACTTCCTTTCACTCTCGGCCATCAACACAGTGTCATCCGCAAATTAACTTGCCACCAAGGACCAATTTACTTCATTCAGCCTCAACTTAACCCCCAGGCCATTCACTTTGGCTTTCATCTCTCTCATACAACCATCCATATATATATTGAACAGCCATGGTGACATAACACATCCCTGTCTCAGCCCTACACTAATATTAAAACTTTCACTTAGTACTACCCGTACACATGCCTTTGCATCTGCATAAAAGGCCTCAATGCCTTTCAGCAAAGACCTCCCCAACACCATAAATCCTCAACACCTCTGTCATAGCTCTCCTATCAACCCTATCGTATGCCTTCTCCAAGTCCATGACGGCAGCATACAACTTCCTTCCCTTCCCAATATATTTCTCCACTATTGATTTTAATGCAAATATCCTGTCCACACAGCCTCTACCTTTTCTGAACCCTCCCTGCTCCTCACTAACTTTATTCCCTGTTACTTCAACCAGTCTTTCAGCAAGAACCTTCCCATATATATAAGGGCTCGAATGGGAATGTATTATAAATAAGAGGATGCTGGTGCGGAACTGTCAATGCGCTCTTGCAATCTTCTAGAAAGTGATGTGACTGAAAAGTTATTAGTGGTTATCGTCATATATTTACCAGGTGTTTATGCTTTTTCCATCGACATCATCTTCAGTAACCAGGTAAGTTTCTGAGGCCTTACTATGAGGTATGTATGACAAGAAAACTATCAGATGTTTTCAATTTGATCAGTAAAAGGGAAGTGATTAGCTAAGGTTGTGTATTGTCAGATAGGAGCTACATATTTGATTTGTGTAAGTCTTGCTTTTAAGGTAGAAAATCAAGTTACATATTAGATCACTTATGTAGGCTCGAGATCTGGTGAACCAGTGTATTCCTTAAACATAACGTAATCGTAGGCAATCTCGTAGACGTGTTATTGTTATTTGTTTCATAAGCCATTTTTTTTTAAATTTGTTGTTAAAAGAGCCTTCAATAAATTATATAAATTAACCTTGGGGTCATTGTAAAGGCTCGACCATACAGTTCTCCCACCTTCACACAAGAAATGCTAAAGGAAGGCAAGATATAAAACCGTCCCTTATTTGATCATTCATGGCCTTTAGCGGCAACGTTCCCCAGAGTTTTGGGGGCTTGTGCCTTGTTGATTCCTCCAAACTATGCCAAGCAACAGAGCACCATTGTTTTTGTTCATCTGGTCCCGTTTCCTGGCATATTTGGGAGGAATCAAGGCGCTCCAGTGTAACCACAGTGAATTACCCCCTAAATTCATGAGCCTATTCACCAATGTAAGACCAAGGTCTTAAAATACCACACATACCAACCTTAATTACAGAGACGACACTTGGTCAGACAACATATGTTACTACTACATGTTCAACACACACACAAACATACTGAGGATAGACTTCAGAGCTATATACTGTACAGTCATGGTCAAAAGTCCTGCAACCTGGTGAATAAAAGCGAGCCATTTGATTGAATTTTATGAACCAATATTGCAGAGACCAACAGTTATGGTTTCAGATAATTTTTCGAAGCCATCTAATTGGAAGGTGTTGCAGGACTATTGACCATGACTGTACAATGAAAAAAAAATATATATATAACGTTAAATAGAAGCAAATGATTGTACAGTGTACCAAAGCTGCCAAACAAGTTTAAAAGGATTAATTAAGATATACTATTTTTTTCTTTTCTTTTTTAACTTGGCCACAATGTACAGTGCATTTTCTTCATTACATTTCCTTTAGGTAACCCGATGAAAGACTGTTAACAGATATACATTGAGAGGGCAACCTGTTGTTGTTAAATTGGAGGCGTAGCCTACTGATTCCTCCTAACAAAGCTACAACAAAAATACTCTTGTTTGTATATTGAAGTAAGCTGTGTAGTGGCTTACTTTGGAGGAATCAGCAGCCATTCAGTTTAACCACAAGATATTATATACTACCCTAACCTCAAAACTAATAATCATGTGTCAGGAACAAAACTTCTTAAAATATTATTATTAGGGATTCTATTTGTTCTGTGTCATAGATGGAGGATTCAGTTACTTCCTTAACATTATGGACCGTCTCGACCCGGTCCCGACAACTTAATCGAAGCTTCAAACCACCGATCGACTCCAGCTGAGCTGTGTGGTTTTTAAGAATTCTAGTACTGGGAAAATGATAGGCAACTCTAAGGGAGTTTTGGTGGTCGCGTTACGGCAGAGCCACCTAGCGGCTAACAGGAATCACTAACAGCTGGCGCCTTTACTTACATAGGAGCGGTGGGCGTTTTTTCATTATTTCGTGACTGAAATAGGGATTACTGGGTGCTCAACAATAAACTGTTCCACCAACTCTAAGTGGAATAAGGACATATAAATTTTCCGCTTTTCAATAGATCCTGAAACGCGAGTTTTTACCAACCTTGGTACAGATTTGACTGATTGTGATAGTTATATAATATCAATTTGATATTGAACTGGTGTTAGATGATAATACATTATCCTTTGGCAAGCTACGAAGTACAGATGACTTACTGTGCGTTACTAGTAAAGAAAATCTGACTTAAAAATTAATCAGCAGGATTAAGGGAAGCAGACGGGAGCTGTGGAGTGTTGATTCCCGTTGGCCGCTAAGGCCAACAGCCACAGCGACGAAACCAAAATAACATTGAGTGGTTTATCCTTTTCCCAGTACTAGAATCCTTGGTGATTTTTCCCGTGCTTGGAGGCGGTACTGAGGTGACAACGCTGGGGAAGGTGGAATGTGGATTAATACACATTCAGCAGTGGTAGAGAGCAGTGTAGTAGTGTGTTTTGCAATACAGGTGAGGATTTGTTGTTGATTATCTGTTCTTGTAATGGTTTGTCATGTGCGTTGGCTGTTTTTGCCTTCCAATGTGTATTTTTTTGTATTCCCCCACTCCTGTTCCGCCTTTGTCCTCCATATTTCATTTGTCTCCTATTTCTCTACCCGGCTTTCTGTCTTGTACTATAGTCTACCCCCCCCCCTCTTCCCACCGCCACTACGATGTTTTGCATTCACTCTACCCTGCTTATAGGAGTTGTTGGTTCTATATCCCCTTCACTTTTCTTTTTCTTCTGTTTTTGCAGTCAGTCTAATCGGTCTAAAAGTCATACCTTCCTATACCTACCTTCTTGCTTCCTTCTACAATTTCAATTTGTCTGATTTTCTGGACATTGTACAGTCTACAGCGTTAATTCTATAACCTATCAAATTAAAAACTCGTATTGCTCTATATTTTGCCACAATAACTTTGTTCAGGGTGGATTAATTAAATGGAGTTTGATCAGTGGGAAAATATAATTTTTTAACCAAAGAGCTAAATTATAGAATGACCTACTGTTCTGTATTCCCTCTATTCTTGCGACCTTTCCGTTAGGGCTTGTGAAAATGGTTATATTCTGGACCAATTTTTGGTGCATTCTTGTTAGTTTTAGTAGTGATTGTCTTGCCCGTGACGTCTGGAGTTTGGAGACTAACCATATTTTTTCACTTTTCAGGACACTGACTTTCTACGGGTACCTTGGTACCACCACCTGGATCCATCGGACGCGCTTTCCTCTCACATTCAGCTTCACTTCCTCCCGGCTGAGAACATAGGCAGGCTTGCTTGAGCCTCCTGACACGTGGGATACCTTCAAACAAATGTAAGGTGAGTGTATGGATTAATTAATCTGAAGTTGCCAGCTCAGTTTCAATGGATGGGATTGACTACCCAAAACAAGTATTTTGCATCAGTTTTGAAATTGAAGTTTGCAGGAGTCTGCTTTTGTATTGAAGCTTCTGACTATATAACTGTACTTGGTCAATTTCAGTACTTGTGGTTGCGAACCTTGAGGTAAATTTGCAAAGATGATTAAGTTACTAGTTTACTACATAGGTTTCTCAGGTATTGAAGTGCAAGGGCTTATTTTAAAAATTCATATTCGGTTCAGTTAATGCTTCGGGTCTTCTTTTCCACTTTGTTGCACCTGAAACTTTGTGAAATTACCACAGTGCTTTCAATCTACACTAGAGTTTATGGTATTCGAAATTGATAAACTGGATTACTGGGAAAGGCCTTCGTTTGGGTATGTAGTAATTAAATCTTGTAACGTTTAACAAGAGTTCAGGGGTGGAATCCAAAGAGATTGTTTAGCGACGCGTCGCTAATACCGATGTCGTTAATAACTAACTACACGCAGGCGTCGTTAACTTCGCCCTGATCCAAGAAGCCTCTGCCCGCCTGTTGTTAGGAGCGCGGTAACTGGTACACGCCTCTGATTGGCTAGTCATCAATGACGTCATGGACACCTCGTAGCCAATCACGAAGCTTGTGACTTGGCGCGTTTGTTTAAAAACCGCGATCAGCTGGCAGCTGTCAAAACAAGTGTCATCGCATCGCTCTGAGTGTACTCTACTTTTTCATTTCAAACACAGCAGGTACGTCCAGTTTTTATTTAGTATCTGAAAATAGTTTTTGGAGTCATACGAAATGTAAATAATGAAAAGGTTATGAAATGCTTATTGATTTTATGCACTCTTTGTATGGTAATTACATTAATCATTCAGTATACAGTACTTGGTTTTAGCATTTCATTAATTATTAACATACTTGTATTTTGTTTAAAACAATGATGTATAACACAGTACTGTATTTACAGTAGTGTACTGTGTTCTATTTTCGTAGCACTCTGTGCTCTGCCATCTAACTAATACCCAATATTCTAATCCTGTTCCCACCTCCTGTCAGTGCTTATAGTGGTGAATCCATGATCCATTCTCTGAAGATCATTTAATAACTGTTTATTCTGAACACACAGCAAAATACGTATTGTTGCCACACTTCCTCCATGCACAAGAGGACGTTAGGGACATCCTAGAAGTGATGATGGAGTCAGCAGGAAGCCACAGCTGCTATTAGAGAAAGTGCAGCAGCACAGAGACAAGCAGCTGAAGCCATTATAGTGCTGGCTTCTATTGGAAGAGTGTTTATTGAGAAATAAAGAAAATAACTTTGGATCAGGAGGTTTCATACAGTATGCTACTAATTTGGCTAGGAGCATAGTGTTGTCATGGTAGGGAAGACAGTAATAGCATGCTCCTAGCTAAATAACACTGAACTGCATACAGTCACACATTCCAGCAACACAATAGACATTCAAAATCCCATTGGAAAAACCATGTAATCGTAATGTAAATATAACGGATAACCCCAACTTAGGAAATAAATATACAGTATATATATAGTTTGTTAACAAACATTCTGTCACATGCCACATTAAAAAAACACAAGCACTGGCTTCCCGGCAGCGGGTGCTTTTGCCTGCGGCGCACTCGCTTCGCTCGCTGTCCCCTTTTACCACAGAGTGAACCATGATATTTTGGGAGGGTTGCATTTTTTAAGATACATGGATATAGCAAAACACCCACAGACATAATAAGTTGGTAAATAAATACACTAGTAACCAAGACAATTTTATTTTTTTAAACCACCTTTCTACCATAAAACTCCGGTATGATCTCATCAGGTGTCTGTCTACCCGTGCCACCACGATCACCAGCTCCAACTACATGGGCCTCAATAGGCATGTCCTCTTTTGGTAGATGCTGGAAAATGAAGGTATTAAGGGATTTTAGAAATAACTGAAAAACATTGATATATTAAGACAAACTTCAGGGTTGAAGCAGTGCAATTGCAGAGATTGCATTGTACAGTATTATAATAATTACTAATTGAAGTATTTACTGGTGTCTCCTTGTACTTATATAGAACCACAGTAAGGTAAGTTAATGCTACAATAAATGCTAAGCCACAGTGTATACTTACATTGTTAAGATCAGGAATACTCCTACTGACACACATGTTGTGCAGCAGGAGACAAGCACTTACAATCTTTGCAGATCTCAAAGGAGTGTACTGTAATTCTCCACCAGACCGATGAATACATCTGTTAGATACCATTTATTAGAGGGATATAAAAGGAAAATGTAACAGTGGATTTTATGGACCAATGTGAACAAAAAGTAATCATGAAATACATTAATAAAGGTGAAATTTTCATTTCATTATAAGATTTAGAAACCTTGCCATTGATTGGAAACTCTTATGAAATTAGAATTGAGGTTTGGAGAGGGAGCAAATTATAACTATATATAGAGTTTGCTTGTGATTTGTTGAAACAGAAGGGATATTAAAAAGTCACTTCCTAACCTGAAGCGATTTTTCACAACTCCTAAGGTCGGCTACACAAGGGCCCTGTTGTAGAGTTCCTCAGCCTCATTTGTGGAATTGGTGACTGGGGTCATGAGAAAAGGCTCCAATGGGTACCCACTGTCACCTGCAAGACATTGTTACCAGAAAGATGAACTATTTATACATACTGTACATACATAAACTCACCTGGGAGGAATATGTATATCATACAGCCTTAGAACTGTACACTTGTTAAAACAACATCTGATACCAACCTAGGAGTAAGTAGTCCCCAAAGTGCCTCTACTAAAGTGTTGCCTCAAGTTGCTGTTCCTTCAAATGTAGGCATCATAAGTGGATCCTGCAAAGTGACACATGTATTAAAGCATGTGGTTGTACTTCAAATGTTATGCCAAGAAGCCCTCACATATATATATAATGATTTAATACACTTGGCAACCCTAGTGTCAATGGGAAGATTTTTTATATCAAACTTGATTTTTAAAGAGATATAACCATGCAGGTTTTGGGAAATTTTTCATATACAAGGGTATGCAATAATATAGACCATATACTAAACAGTATCTTACACAAAATTTCTTATTTACACACATTATTTAAATCTAGGTACATGAAATACAGTACAGTACCTGGAAATCTGGCAGAATAATTGATGATCAAGCCATTTCCATCACAAACAACTTGAAAGTTTAGTGAATTTAATCTTTTTCTATTGACGTACAGTACATGGCCTCATCAATACTTGGAGCCTTGATGGCAACGTGTGTACCTGCATACATAGCATAAACATTAATATATTGTGTAACAATAGGATCAATTTTATCTGTCTGCCTCATACTCTAAACAAAGGAATGACATAGTATATACAGGACTGTATACAGGTACAGTATTATATAAGCCAAACCAATATAATTCCTCAAGAGGAAAGTACACAAGGCAAGGATGAAGTTAATAATATTGTGGGTAAAAAACTGTTACCTCTCTTACACCTTGTATGTTGTAGAGCCAAGAATCACAACAATGTTGGTGGGGGGAGACTGATCATTTATTATGAAGCATGTCTCTATATGATTGGGTTCTAACAACAAGGCTGTTCGGCCAGACAGCTCGAGGAACTTCAACAACAACAACAACTAGCATTATGGATTTCATCAATAAAACTATGAAGCTTACCATCTATAGCTTCAATTACTCGTGGGAAGTTGGTGACACTGCTGAAGGCTTGGGCTGATGTTCACAACTGTTGTGGTGTTGATGGCATATTAATTTCCTCAGCAGCCTTGGTACTCATGATGTTTGTTATTCTGGTGAATATTCTGCTGATCCTTGCTTGTGTTGGACCTGAAATAATCGTTATTTATTCAATATGTATATTTGTTGCATGAGAAAAAATATTATAGTATTGTTTGGCTAGGTTTTTAAACTGTAATAATACAATTTGTGTTAACATTACTTGAAAGCAACCCTATGCTGCCTAGAAAACCATGTACAATATTTAATTGTAATAGAGTAGTGAAGAAATTCAAATATTATAGTGGGTTGTTTATGCAGTCCAAACATTGTTCACAAAAGATTTTATTTATGCAAAAAGTACAGTATGATACAGCACTGTATATATGCAGCTCCTGTTACTTTGGCCACTATTAGGACAAACTGTATCAGAAAACATACTGCATCATGCTTACAGTTATTAATGACACGATAAGCAATAATGAAAACAGGTTACAATAGAGCCATTTTGTATTCAACCAATTTTTCTCATGTGTTTCAAGACCTTTATTATGATATGATGTGCTTATCTTATATGGTACTTGCTTATGTAAATTGCTGATATTCTTTATCCTTGAAAAGGTATGGCACAAACAATGCATCTTTGAGCATCAAGTCTAAATAAATCTTAGTATAATGGACAAATTGAAATACAGTATTTAGAATTAAAAAAAATATTTTATTGGTTATACTTAATTAATTTATAAATTTCATATACAGTACAGTATATATATATATTAATATTTTTTACTTGATTTGATATATACATAAATTATGTTAAGGAAATCTGAGGATAATACATTGAGAAGATATCTATAGATAGGCTACAGTAAATTATGGAGGAGTAACCACTAGCCTAACTTTTAAAATTAAAAAAAGAAAAGAAAATAATACGCATTATATTTTACTCACCTCTTGTGTCTCCAATTAACATAGTGAAAGGAGCCACTGGCATACACTCTCAAGGCAATCAATAGCTGGGTATGTGGCAGTATGGGATTTCCTCGCCTTGTTCTTCTCCTCAGCAGGGGTGAGAACTCATTAATGAGCTGCGTCAGCTCATGCCGAGGAAAGTGGTAGTGCCTTATCAGCTCGTTGTCATTGAGAGCTAGAGGGTCCAGACGGTCTCGAAAGCACCTCTCTCTCCTTAGAGCCCTTGCTGCCATGTCAGCCAACACGTAGTCCATGGTGAAGTAGCCTCAGTCCGCTGACGGGCAGTGTGAGACCAGTCACCGATGTACAGTACAATCAGTACTTGAAATGTTGTCTAGCATGCTTTTTGCGTGTTTAACGGCACTTTGTTTACATCTTGCCGTCTTTAAATATATATTGATATCAATTTCCACTGTAATCAATGAGAAATATTCACTAAATATGATGATATCTGAGCCCATATGGTGCACGTCGTTAACTTCTACCAGCTTTTACTACACCTCCCGAGGTGTTGTTATTAACGACGTCGCTAACGCGCCCGTGACGTCATCATTTTGCTTCTTGGATCGCGTCGGTAGTGGCCGACGTCGCTAACTCGAGTTACCGACGTTGTTAAATTTCTCGGATCCGGCCCCAGGGTAGTGGAATTAGAGTTGGATTAATTGTAGGACGTGATTGATTTGGTGCTAAGTGCCGTTCCAGGGTTATCTAAAATGGTCCAGCATGACAGGGTGGACATTGATTTCTCGGGAGTGTATGGAGGAACCGTTACTTGTTCGATATGATCAGTGCAGTGTGTGTAGCTGAAACTAGATCCGTAGCAAAGATTAAGAGTGCCTAGAGGAAGTAACAATAAGGGTGTAAGCTGTATGTGAGGGATACACTTCATGGTAGTGAAACCTGGGCAGTTAGGGCAAAAGACTCCACTCACACCAGGAGGCTTGTGCGAATGGAAATGAGAATGGCTAGATAGATGGTGTTTCCTTGTTGAAAATGGTATAATTACAAATGAAGCAAGGGAAAAGTTAGGACAAGAAGCCACAGTGATGATGTATAGAGGTAGTTTGATCGTGTGGAGAAGATAGGAAAAGGAATCAGTCAAAATTAAGTATGTTGTGGGTAGTCCCAAGTCAATGACATCAAAAGCAAAGGAACTAGGTAAAATTGCTGCATGTATCAAATTAGCCTGGAGAGCTGCCATTAGGTGAATGACTCGTGCTAGCATTCGAGACCTTTCAAAGTTATTAAAGACACTGATTCGGTTGAGGATAAACGATTCTTGCAAACTGTTAGAAAAGCGATTCCTTCCTTGTACTAAGGGAATTATCTATGTTCGTATAGTTTCGACATTGTTAGCTCTATTAATTTAGAGATGACCTCTTTATAGATAGCCTGTTAAATTTTTCTTCTTTCCACAGGTGACAGCCGTTGTTGGTCTATATGCAAGATTAACTTCTCTCCATAAAGGAGAAATGGATTAGAATTCGTCTAACTTTCCATCAACTGTATCATCTCGTATCTTCAACGCACAGCAAATTCAGTAATGTACTCCTTTACTGTTTTCTAGGGAGAGGAAATAAGCTTTGCTAATTGTTAAATGTATATTAATATTGGAGTTTGGGTTGCAGTGAGAGGTAGACAGGTCATAGGATCACTGGGGAGGATAATGAAGGGTAGAAGTGTGAGTATGGAAGTGAAAAGGGGACTACGAAATAGTAAAATCCTGCCAGCACTGACATGCGTCCGAGACATGGACATGGAGTGGGGCTCAGCAATCTAGAATAGGTGCTGTGGAAATGAGTTGAGAGAAGCATGTGGACTTAACAGGTGGGATGGAGAAAGTAATGAGTGTGTATGAGAGATGTGGTATGAGTGAGAAGGCAATTGGTATTAAATGTGGAGTGGTTGGGAGAGTGAAACGTAATACTTTTGAGGTGGTTTGGACATGTGAAAAGAATGCAAGGTGAGGAATTTGTGAAGGTGTATGGAAGTGAAGTTGTGGGACCTGGTGTGAGAGGCAGACCTCCGGTTAGATGGCAGAACAGAGTGGATGAGTATGCAAGGGAGAGGAACGTGAGGGAGTGTTGGAACAGGGAGAACTGGATGCATTTCTGCCGTGGCCACCCCCTTGAGGGGGAGTTCCCGGAGGGAACGAGGCGTCGGAGCTATAGATAGCCCGGTAATTAAAATGGTCGAGGATGTAACGATATAGATAATGAGCAGTAAGCAAATCAAAATGGTAGATTAAAATTTTATGGAAATAATAGTTCAGAGATAAAAATTTAGTACGAGGAATAACTTTAAATGAAGACACTTTACCGGGCAAGTGTCTATAAAAGGACATTTCTCATAAGGGCGAAAATCCAGTATTTTACTAATTTTTTCTGTCTCGAAGTGTTGTACTGTGTAAAACAAAGAGGTAATAAACTACAACCCCTTACACGGCAATTATTGACCCACAGTAGACTAAACGTTATTTCTTCTTCTTCTTCTCTTCGAAACAGTAAAGTGAAAAAAAAAAAGACATGGCGGAGGAAGACGACAAAAGGATAACGTCCAAGAGAAAAAGGAGTAGGTTGGCAAGAGAAGGAGAGTCTCTGGCATTCAAGACCGTGAAATGCAAGCTTTCGTCGCTGCTCCTGTCCAGAGAGAATAATAAGGTCCGGACCTCCATAGACAAGAGAGTGGAAGTCGTGTCCAAGATGGCGTTCAGGGCGTCCATCTTCATGGAGATTATGTTGGAGAGACTGCTCGAGGGGCATATCGACGAAAACTGGCCCGACCTGACGAGGTCGAACCTGTACGATCAACTGTTCAAGAGAGGTTCAGACGGTAAAAAGTTGACGAGACCCACCAGAATAATAGAGGAACTGTGGGAAGACGACAACGATGCCATAAAGGTGCTACGAGACAACGAGGACGTCCCCCGGGGTTCTTACAACTCCATAGGAGAACGGGCCCACGGCACGTTTATGACGGCATTCATGAACAACCTCAAGTTGAATTTTAGCCGGAGGCAGAGGGAGGCCATAAGGACGCATCTGGGAGGAGGGAAGAAAGACTACGCCGCGATAAACAGGCTCCAGAACGCCATAAATAACTGGCCGTGCGAGAGCACAGACGAGCCCTGTCGGCGGAAGACGGCATTCCTGTCTCTAAGGAGAACGAGAGAGATCCCAAGAGACTCCTCAGATACTACTGGTTTCTCAAGAAAAAGTACGGGGACGAGTCTAAAAAGATAAGAGATTTTCCGCTGGTGCCCAAGAACAGACTTCGGGCCAATCATATACTGATCGATCAGGTTGCGACAAAAGCCATAAGGAAAGAGATCGGAGATCCTCCTGCAGCAGCTGCGGCACCGACAAAGTTGGAAAGGGAAGGTTGGTGCGCCCTATTCGACACCGACAAGATAAAGAGACTGGGAGGTAAGGGGTGGACGTTTCACCGCCAGATAAAGACCGACGGAGAAGCCTGTTCTGTCTTGTTTTCCAAGATAGTGATAATGCAGAGTCGAGACGGCGAAGAGAAAAAAAATAAAAAGAGGAATGCCGGTGCGGGCGGCGTCTCCTCCTCCGCGCCGTCGCCGGTGAAAAAGGTGGTGGTGGGCATCGATCCCGGCAGGGCCAACATCCTGACGTGCGTCAAAGTGGACGCTCCGTCCGGGAAGATACTGAAAAAATACCGAATAACGGCGAAGCGGTACTACTGCGACTCTGGTTACACCGCGTCCAAGAGAGCCTGGGAGGGGCTGGCGAAGAGGTCGCCGGAATACAAGAGGGTCGCGGACGAGGTGGCCAAGACTACCAAAAATAGTGAAGAGTATCAGAGGGCCGTGTTTGGAAACATGGACGTCCTGTGGAAGAACAGGTGCTCGAAAAAGATGAAGAACCTAAAATTCAGGCACTACTGCCTGAAGAGAAAGACGTTGGACGGGTTCGTCAACAAGATATCCGCATGCGGAGTAGGAGACTACACGGTGGCCTTCGGGTCCGCTAAATTCTCGGCCACGGGCGAGCACTACGCCAGCCCCTATTCTCTTCTTGGAAAGATGATAAAGAAAAAAGTAGGAAAAGAAAGGTTCTCTCTGGTAGACGAGTGGAACACCTCTAAGGTGTGCCACAGATGTCGAGAGCCGCTCCAGATCGTGGCCTACAAGGAAAAAGACGAAGAAGGAACGGACCGCATCCGACAGTTGAGGGGCCTGCGTCGCTGCTGTTGTCGCTCTGCCAAGAGTACATTTTTATCAGACAATAGCGGCTGCCCCAACGCGGGTGCGTTCGTGGACAGGGACTATAACGCGGCGTGCAACATCGCCCACAAGTATATTAGAGCCGCCGCCTCCACTATCGTTCCTGCTTGTTGTATGTTGGACAGAGGAGTCCACGCCAATCAAGACAAGAAAAATGTATACTTCTTTTTGAAATCCAACAACACCACTAAAAAGAAGGATAATAAAAATCAATATAATAATAATAATAATCGCGTCGTTGTATTGTAACGTAGACGTGATAGTGGCCTCTTGGCTTCTGTATAGGGGCCAAAGCCATATAACCCCAACGCCAGGCAAAAACCTACTCTACCGACAAAGCTCGGGAGAGGTTCTCGCCCGGTAAAGGGTTACCTGCCATTGTGGATTACTGTATATCTGTGTCTACGCCAGTGTGAATTCTTTTCTAACTTTACCTATAGTCTGTAAGAAAATCCTAAAATATTATGCTGGGCTGGTATGAAGTTAAAGTATATTCTTGAACATTCTTCCAGTTCTTGGTTATTCTAGTAGCTGGAAATTATGATGATGTGGATGACCTGAAAAGTGGAAAAAATAACACCTACAAACTGCGTAATTATGCCAATGGGATAAAATACTGATTTCATTGAGCATACATTTGACCATGAATTAAGACAATTGGATTAGAAAGTGACTCCATATCGGCAATAAAAAATATTTGATAATAAAATTGGTTGCATATAAACACCTACACAATGTAATAGTATTGGCAAGAACTAATGGTATTTGTGTGATTAATAAGGAATAGGTATATAATAATTACAAAGTGGAGTCATTGCTACCCAGAAAAGGCTGAATGGTATCTTAAATGAACAGATCCATTATCAGGAACTGTCTTGAGTTCAACTTGGTTACTCTACATCATTAATTACAAATTAATAACTAAAAAAACAATGAACAAACAAGAGCAGCTCTGAAGCCAAGAAACCACTTACAAGTCTAAAAAAATACTGTACTCTCAATATTTTTTGCCCCACAGACCCCTGGTACACTCTGGTCGTAGTGAAAAAAAAAAAAAAAAAAAATTAAAATAAAGGAGAGGGTGGCCCTATATGTCTGGGCTACTGAAGCACATCCCAGGGGAATTGGACCAGGGAGTCTGGAGGCCTCCGACTGCCAGGGAGATCGGGAGGAAGGCCTTTGATCCCACAGCCAGTGCTGTGGGGCCACACCTTCCATGAGACCAGCCCTGAAGGGACCATAAGGGGGAGGGAGTTTAGACTGCTGCCTGCAAAGGGATAATGCATTAAAAAATACTCCGATTACAGTACACCTTATGTGGATTTTTAATCCATGTGGTCAGATCTTGTCAAATCCACTCGAAAGTGACCAGATCCTACAACAATCATTATACTATCCCTGTGGGGGATGGCAAATATTCAAAGATAATAAAATCAGCCCCCCTGGGCAGATTTTTTGGTAGTTATTTACTTTATATGGACTATCCACTCTGCCAATTGGTAATAAATGAATATTGTATAAATCAAAAGTGAATGTTAGTAACATGAAAGTGTGAGGGAAGCTGAAGTGCAGGGCTGGGGTTAATTCATCCAGTTCATTAATATCAATATTCATTCACTAAAAAGGAATTTATCTTAAATTTCAATTAAAAACAAACACCTTTCAATATTATTTTTAAATGCCTCAACACAAACTAATCACATTCTTTACCAGCCAAATATCAAAATTTTGTGCTAGTTGACTGTATATTTTACTCTAATTTTTATATTGTGTAACACTCCTTTTTTTCACGAATTAATTTTTAGTTTAGTTTTAGTTTAGCGAGGAAAATTATGTGGGAGCAGTGGTGTCTAGCATGTAAAGAAAATTGAAATAGGCCTGAAATACACAGTTGCATAAAGGATTTGATGCGAGGATGAAAGACGACTGCCTTAGGCCTAGAATATCAAGGAGGTGACAAAGCAGGTAGGACACCAAGCATGGAGAAGATAGGGAAGAGGGACAGGAAGCACAAAAGGAGGAAAGGGAATAAGTGTTGAAGAAATTAAAGGGAGTGGCTTCAGTCCAAACCTGTCGAACAGAGGAAGTAAGATCAGTGAGACAGCAGTGCAAGGTAGACATGTCATTATTCTAAACAGAACGTTAATGGTAGAAGTGTGAGCATGAAACTTAAAATATTTCGACAAGGACTAGCACCCACCCTAAGGAAAGCTGCAAATGAAACAAACATGGACACAATTGGCATAAGCTAAGCAGAGAGAAGGGAAGTAAAAGGAGTTATAGTATAAGGAAACTATGTACCGGTATGGCCCAAAAGATAGACGTGAGGCAAGAAGTGCTAGAGGCATGAAAAATAAAGGGATAACCAAGGAAATGATAACTGTAGATAGATAAAAGTGGATACCAACCATCAACTTGCATGATCATGATTGGGGGAGAAATTTTGGACCAAATTTGTGTATGAAGACATTATGGGACCTAACATGATAGTATGCATACCAACTCACCAGCACCTGCCCAGGGGGGCTGACTTTATTCTATGTGAATACTAGAAAACAAGATTGTTGTAGGATCTGGTCACTTTCTAATGGATTTGACGAGATCTGCCGACATGGATTAAAAATTCATGTGAGGTGTACTGCAACAGGAGTTTTTTTTACTGCATTATCCCTTTGCAGGCAGCAGTCTAAACTCTCTCCCCCTTTATGGTCCCTTCAGGACTGGTCTCATGGAAGGTGCAGCCCCACTTGTAGCTCTTGCAGTAACGTGGACTTGGGCCCACAGCACTGGCTGTGGGATCAAAGACCTTCCCCCCATCTCCCTGGGATGTGCTTTGGTTGCCCAGGCATATAGGGCCAGCCCCTCCTTTATCTTAATTTGCTTTTTCACTGTGACCAGAACGTACAGGGGGTCTGTGGGGCAGGAGGCCATTCTGCCCCGGGAGAACATCATCATTATAAACAACAACAACTCACCAGCACTATTGTAGCATAAGCAAAGTCCTGTGGGATGTGCTGCTGTTATCCAAGTCAGCAGGCAAAATATCATCTTCCAAAACCTCACACCCCTAACTGTCCATGCTCCAGTCTGCAAAAACACAAAAAATTGTGTGAGGAGTTCCAAGATAAAACTGAATTAGCGGTAAAACAAATAGCAAAGTGTGTAAAGGCAGTTGTAAATCACCCACAACACATATTTGGTAACCTGCCTGACAGACAAACATACATTCTACAAAACAATCCATATACAGCAAGTGCCCCATTGAAGTTACAGGAGGGTGCTACTCCCACTTAGTTTCCATGCAGCAGTGAGGATCTAACTCAGACCAAAGTGTTGTAAGGTGAATACGCTACTACTGCACTAACTCAATGCCCATTAGTCATTATGATGACAAATTACCTAAACAATTACAGTTATTCGCACCAAAACTGTATCCTTATTACTACTACTGTCTTAGCTATGTATGGACTACCCCTTGAAAAAAGGGAAGTAGGGATTTGAAAATGATTATGTTAGCCCAGATGCACAATGAAATATTTGGGCAAATTTTGTATAACTTCCCATATGGAAAGAAAATTTACATTGGCTTGCAACAGTAACATGTTAAATGGCAGTCTTGCACCACTCTGCATTTTGGGTTGTAATGGCAAAGCTCTCAGGGCTGCGGAATCGGAGTTGATCAATTCATGTGCAAAGTACTCGAGGTGAAAATTAAGCTCCTGACGGGAAATTTCCATTAATTTGAAGAAAAAAAATAGCTCTTTTGGGAGCTGTTGTGCAAAGTGCTTGTAGAAATATTGACTGTAGTTTTTTTCTAAAAAATCACACGATCCAGGTATTTCAGTGTTTCCATTTACAGTAAACCCTCGTTTACTCGGATCAATTGGGGGGAGACCCTTGTGAGTTATCCGAAGATCCGAGAATTCTGAGGGCTAAAATTTAATGAGTACAACTGACCGCATGCACATCCGCCCTCAAAACTACATGTGCTTTCAATCGTATCTCTGGTTCCCATACACAGTTGCGCACACACAAAAACATGACAACTTTACAAGAATTGATATATTACTGCAGAAATATATCTAATAATGCATATTAACATGAAATAAGGTATTGTGGTGTGATGGTAGGTGAGGAAGTATGGGAATCAGAGCTGCTATCAGTCAGTTGTTGCCACACCGACACATTATTCTTGCGATTTTTGTTATTTTTATATGCTTGCTTCTCAGACAGTAATCTCCTTTCAATGGCCCTGAAGAGAAAGCTTTCAAGTGATATTAGTAGTGATGAAAAGAAAAGACAGATCATCATATTACGTGAAAAAGTTGGTATTGTTAAGAGAAAAGGTGGCAACAATTGGCCATGCTTTATGATTGATCCAAACAATTATAGTCACCATAGTTATAGACAAAGAGCGTATCTTACCTCATGTTAAAGATGCATCTCCTATGCAGTCAACTATAATAACAGCAATAATCATGTTAATTAATGGATATTGGAACATTATGTGGAGTCACCGTGGCAATACTGTTATGACCGATGCATATGTGACTCCATGGCTCGCTTGGCTGTGACGCAGCCAATTGTATATCATTGTTAATGATATAATACATGATAGCATTGTTCATGTTAATAGATAATGGAATACTATGTGGAGTCACCGTGGTGATACCATCATGACCGATGCATATGTGGCTCCGTGGTTCGCTTGGCAGTAATGCAGCCAATTATATATCAGTACATCACCATTTTTCAGGCAGTAAAGTTAATTAATTAAAAAAAATTGAGTTTCTTATACATACCTGTTATGGTAAAAGCATAACTATATAATTATATGGTCAGTCCACATTGGGTATAAATGTATGGTATAGAGAAGGTAACTCGGGTTTTGTAGAAAATTAACTTGTGTCACTTCTCAGGGTGTAAGCCTTTGTGACGATGCAATCCGAGTTATAGATAAGTGTCTGAGTCACTGATGGCGTCCGAGTTATCTAATATCCAACTTATGAGGGTTTACTGTACTGCATTTTAATTTTTTTGTCACAAATTGCTGTTTACGGAGAAATTAATATTTGTTATTAATAAGACATGGAAAGCATAAGCAATAATATAAATGTTTTGGATGCACTTAAATGAAAATAATATTCATAAGATATAACAGGACTATGAGTACGAGGGAGTGTTACTACATACAGTATGATGCAATCATGCAAGTTGGACATGTTCAGTTCAGGAGAGTTTGCCTCCACCCGGAGCCCGAGGATGCCAGTGGTGAAGGTGATGAATCAAATACCAATACAAGTCTACCTTTAAATACATATACCACAGTATACTTTTATTTATTCTATTTTCATTTCATATTTATGTGTAAAAACATGTATTTTTGGGGACATAATATGTAACTAAGATTTTTGAGGGGGTTCACTGTCTAGGGAGGTGCCCAGGGGGGCTTGGGGTCGAGTCGGAATTATAACCATAAAATTTCCTGGAATCTGAGTCGGAATTTTTAAACTCTCGACTCTTCATCCGTTTCACATCCCAATAAAATGACAATTTTAAGGAGACCTATAATGTCACCATTGATATCTACAGCCTTTTCACAATATGTCACCCAAATAACTGGGGGTGTACACAGATGATTACAACTGAGGAAAGATGCCCAAACAAACAGTCTATGGTAGGCAACATGATTGTACTACCAATTACTCCAAAATGCCACTAACCAGTCCTTTACAATAATTGTGAGCTTTTTGGTTCAATTTGGAGAAATCAATAAACATCTATCTATCTATCTATCTATAGCTCTGATGCCTCGTTCCCTCCAAGGGGGTGGCCACGGCATAAATGCCTCCAGTTTTCCATTCCAACACTCCCTCCTTACTTGTTCAAGCCCTCCTCTGCCCCTCACGTTTCTCTCCTTTACATACTCTTCCACTCTGTTCTGCCATCTAACCGGTCTGCCTCTCACACCAGGTCCCATAACTTCACTTCCATACACCTTCTTTACAAATTCCTCGCCCTGCATTCTCTCTACATGTCCAAACCATCTCAGTGTATTACGCTTCACTCTCTCAACCACTCCACACTCAATCATACCACATCTCTCGTTCACACTTTTATTTCTTTCTCCATCCCACCTAGACACCCCACATGCTCCTCTCAAGTAACTCATTTCCACAGCACCTAAACATCTCTCTTTTAACATATAAACAATACACCACCTCATACTCACCTTTTCATACTAAACAGGTGAAGCTCCATCCTCAACCAGCTCCAATGTTAACTTTTGATATGAAGAGCTACGATGAATGTAAGGAACCTCCACTATCACAATCACTCCATGCCAGCCACCAAGTGCTGATCATCTTATCTGTAACAATGTAAATATGAGCTGCACTTGCCAAAATAAACTCTGTCCCACATCCCTAGGTTCTAATTATTAATTAATTTCATATGTGAGTACTGTACCTCCTAAGTTCCTATCTATTACAGTACAGTACACCCTTGATATTACACTAACATATCCAACAGTAATGAATAACAGAAGTCTAGCACTATATTTGGTGGTCTACAATGTGGGGCCAAGTGTAAAACAATGTGGATGATACAACTATTTAATAGCATTTTATCAAGAGTCTACGGGACAGTAATTAATGCTCAACTGGAACAAATACAGTAAAAGTCCTGTAATCCGTATTGCAGGGGACTGAAGGTCATCCGGACTATTGGTTGGACCTCCAAATACAAATATGGAAAAAGAAACACACAAATTATAGGATTACTTTAATGTTAACCAGTAATATTGCACCTAGGAATGTTAAATTCGTGTCCAGTAGTAACTGTTGGCAGATTAGTACAGGCAAGACTATTACTTCATATCTATTTATACACTGTAAAGTATTAACATATTGTAATTTATTATTCATGCTTTCAAAGAACACTTGTGATGCTGAAGCCATTTTTATTATGTTTATCATGGGTAGCCAACAAGATCACAGTGAGCTTGATCAGAGACAAGCTCTCGCAGCCGACACGAGTTGTTTCACTGTTCATCCGTCATCCGTTCACTCACTTTTACAAGCATAGGCTGGGGACTGTCAGGCTGCTCTGAACTCACTGCTATAGTGTCAGGCCTGGGTTCATCTTGCGATGAATTCCCTTCTTTCCTGTTCATGATCTTGATCAGGTCTTGTATGTTAGCCTGCTTTACAGCCTGCGCTCGTTTCATGTGAAAGTTAATAACTTCAGCCCCGTTATAGTGCCTTCAGATTGTCCAGAAGCCACAAATATTTGGAACTTTGTCTTGGTTTTGATGATATTGGAGATTGTTGAGGCCCCAATGTTAAAATCTTCCATGATTTTCTTTCGACTTTCACCACGTTCAACTCTCTTTTATCACCTTCAGTTTATCACTAATAGTCAATGTCACATGTTTCCTCTTCACGATTTTCTTGCCGTCTCTTTTTGTACAAGGTGTAGGAACCATCACTATTCATCCAACACAACTTTGGGGTGCAAAACTACACAGAGTAGTGGAAGTATCAACGATGCGAAGGATGCATCGATGCCAACCGAACAGGCTCACGGTTAAGACTGGAGTGGCCCATGAGCGGCGTGACTCGCATGTCAGCGAGGGGCAGCCTCAGTCACCCTTAGTGTGGTGTATTTATATTTGTTTTGTTTTTTTACAGCCATCGCCACTCGGGCACCAAAATTGACATTTTTATTACCATTTTAAAAAGTCCGAACTATTGAGATATTCGGAGTATCCGTGGTTGGATTCACCGAAAATCGTCTTAGAATGGTCTAAATAAGTGGGTAATAAAGGTAGAAAAAAAGTACGCAATAACGACAATTCTTTCAATATTTACCGGGGGGGGGGGGGGGTTTATATCTCCCAAAACACTAATTTGCGACGGATGTGAACGATAAATTCGTTAAAAACATTGCATTCCGGGAACCTTGAGTCGCAAACAAATTATGGACAAACGCTTGACTATTACCATAAGAATGCCTCACTATGGACAAATCTAAGTAAGAATGCTTCAATTTGTACTGATAAAGGTATTATTACAGAAGTACTGTGTTTTTGGTTAGGGCCGCGCAGTGTTACCACATCCGGCTAGGTCCCAGAAATTTGCCCCGGTCACTTTATGATAGTTTACATTGGTTATATCCCAGTAGTTTGCCCAGGTTAATTCCCGGTATTTTGCCCAGGTTAGGTTAGGTCAGACTAATCTCCAAATTATGTTTGTAAAATCTCTGAGAGAAACACCATAGATAAAGTGTCTTAGAATGGTCCAAAATAGTGTGTAATGATACTAATATATACAATATAGTGAACACAGTACTTCTGTAAATTTACCTGGATAAATGCCTCACTTAGGACAAATCTAATTAAGAATGTCTCAGTTACAACCAAAAAATGCCTCGATCTAAACCAAAGAATGCCACATATAGGACCAAAAAAGATATTTATTGAAAGAATTACCATTTTGCAACAGTGTTGCCAGATCCGACTAGGTCCCAGTATTTTGCCCCGGTCATTTCCTGTACTTTACCATGGTTACTTCCCGGTAGTTTGCCCAGGTTAGGTCCCGGTAGTGTGATGTGGTCTAGGTTAGGTCAGGTAAGGTCAAGGTAATTTCAAAATGACCCATTTGGGCATTTGCAGAAGAAATGCCATAGAAGAAAATAGTCTTAGAATGGTCTAAATAAGTGGGTATTGAAGGTAGAAAAAACGTACGCAATAACGGTAATTCATTCAATATGCCTCGATCTGAACCAAAGAATGCTACATATAGGACCAAAAAATGCCTCATTCTGAACAAATAGCCTCATAAAGGACTAAAATATGCCCCAATTCATTATCAATATTATAGCTTCATTACGTTCTCAAAAATGGCTAACGTTGTATAATGTTTAGGCTAAATGGCCGACCTGGTGATTTCAATTCCCTATTTACTGGACATTTGGACATCATCTCATATCTCACCATACCTCAGAAGATTACCCGGTTAGTGAAGATGATGCAGGTGGATGAATCATTAACACAGGTGGTAAATAGATGACGATGATGACGGATAACAATAAACTCTCAATCACCGTCAATCATAATGTAAGTAAACAAACGAGTAATTCAGTTTCAGTGTTGCCATGTCTGCTTGTCAGTGCTTGACGAAATTTCCTCATCTTCTTCATCAGAATTTCCTTTTTTTACCTCAATAATAATTCCCTACCAGGTGTTTACTCTTGAACATTGACGGTCTTTTTTGGTATATCGTCTGGTAGAAATTTCCCTGTTTACTCTTGAACAATCTTTACATAATTTCCCAGTGTGGACTTCAAAATTTCCTAAATTAGAGAAATTTTCTTGCATCTGGCACCACTGTTCTAAGACTGTCTGGGAAGGAGGAAGATTTCGGAGGCGCATGCGTAGTTTCGCACTTTAGTATCTAATTTTTTACAAAGATATTTAAAGTCACGTGAGGATTAATTGAATTTTCATCATACAATATTAAAATATTATTTTTTCGATCACTTTCATATGAGTGGGATATTGTTTTAAAGTAGGTTTATTCGGTTTACTTTTGTTTTGAATTTTGACATATTTCCACAATACTCTTGATGTCTATTGACACTTTCTTTTTTATCGATGTTTTCCTCAGTATTTCTCATCCATGGTGAAGGCAAGACCAATAGACTCGACTCTAGTATTCTATTGGTCTTAGGTGAAGATAGAGAACAAGTAGGCTTGTTTTATCCAACCTCATTTTCAAGGTATGGTCCTGTAGTCACTGTGGGGCATCCTTCTAGGAATGCCAAAAAACCTATATTATCGGTTGGTTTGGGATTGGAACAGGTCTGAAATAGACAGTGCTGTCAGTGTGGCTACGGTAGTCCCCAGTAGGAACCCACTAAGCACATCTGACCAGTGATGCTTGTAGTCAGCTATCCGGGAGAAGGAGGTGTAGATTGCCAGCATCAGACACAGGAATTGTAAGAAAGGAAGCACCAACCTCGGGGTCTTGAACTTATATCGAACTTCTAGGTAAATCACAAAGTAGACCATAGTGAAGGCAGAGAACGAGGCATGTCCAGAGGGGAAAGAGAGCCTCGCCTCCCTCACGAGGTGGCTGTTGGTGTTGGTGCAAGTGATTGAGTCAATGTAACGGTATGGGATTGTGCAATTGATCTGTGACCAGTCTGGCTGACAAATGTTCATGAAGTGGGGCCTGAGTCTACCTATAGTGTATTTTAACACAACAGTGAGAATCTAGGAGGTGGCACATCCAAACAGAAAAGTGACAATGGCGACGTAACAGGCCCAGAAGTATGATCTCAATGGCTGGCCGCTCACCAATTGCTGCTGACCTAAGCTCTCTGTTCTGTACCGCCTGTACTCCAGCCCCAGCATTGAAAGTACTGGAATACACGTGCCTATCACATACAACACAGCAGTACGAACGGTCGACTCCTTGAAGGGATGGTGTAGGCTTTGATCATTGCAGTGAAACCCTCTTTCATATGGTTTACCGATTAGAAACAACACAAAGATTGGGACGACAACGACTGATAGTAAGAAAATGTCCCTTATAACCCTCACGATAGTTTTCCATGACTTTATTTTATAGAATGGAGAGACCCGATTGCAAGACTAATTTTCCATCTGTCGCTCATATATTATTGACCTATTATTAATTTGAGCAGTAACTAGGTGCAGTGTTACTACCACACCTTCCCATAATACCTTTCAGACAAACAGAATGATGACCTGAAAAATAGGCAAATTAGAACTTTTAAAAGGGTGCATTAAGGTGTTCGGAAAATGTAATAAGAGTAATGAAGATAATGGTGCATATATTACAGAAGGGTAGACAAGATGTGGTTGTGGGTAGTGAAGATCTCCGAAGAGCAGTGAAGATATGTTGGGAGTAGTGAAGATATCTAATTATACTGCCGAGGTTTCATCTGAGTCGAACCCTTTCTCGTCTTAATTGATATAATAGAGTTGTATAGCTGTATTCTAATAAAACCGTACACTTGCAATCCAAAATATGTATCCAGGCTTGCTTCGAATAGCCTGATCGAGTATTAAGCGAGCCCAAGCAAATATTAAACAGGATAAGCATTGTAATTGGTTCACTAGTATGTCAATTGATTGGAAACTTCATGACCTGGATACAAATTTTGGATTGCGAGTGTACATAATTATGGTCTTTGTAGTTATAATCTGTTATAGTAAAGAATACAGTGGAAACTAAAATTAATACCCTACGATTATTTTTACCTCTAGGCAAAGGGTCGATTCCACAGTGGTATTCGTTTGTAAGCTTCCTAACCAACCACACTTGTAAGGCTTCATTATTTTTCTAAAGGCCTAGTATACATATTCACAGAATCTATCCAACAGTTAGATGATGATGATCACTGCATACTTTACTCACCAAATTCATTAAATAATTCACCCAGAAGTCATTTACACGGCTAAGATTCTTTCGTTTGCGTGCTGACAAACCACTACTAACGACTGTGGAATTGACCCCTAGTATTATCAGAGTAACTAATCCGTGGCATTCTTTGTCTTCTTCTTATTTTTATTATTATTATAAACTTTACTGATGGTTGGAGGCGGGGGTCTTCACCACTACAGGTTTTGAATTAAATTAAGTGTAATTAAGCTAAGTGTAGTTTTTTTCTAATTGGATGTAAAAATATACCTTAATACAATTACGGGTTGGAGTTTATGTACTGTATGTAACGTGAATAAAATGTTAAATGCAACAGCAGAGAAACCAAACATAATTATGACGACCAAGGCTACACTTACAGTATCTGAGTTCACAGCCACTTGAGGTACCGCCAGAATCAAATATCCACCGACACTTTCCTTCCATCATACAAGTAAATCAGTATCATATCAAAATATAATCATACAACACCTTACGTCAACTCAACCCCCTCAATTATTATTATCAGGTGCTGCAAAATCATACATGTGTTGTTTTTTTATTACCAAGATATTTACTACGATGGAAGGAAAGTGTTGGTGGATATTTGATTGTGGCTGTACCTGAACTCGTAACTAAATTATATGCACCACCACTTGAACACACCAAACATGATCCAGTCTTTGTATCACCATAAAGTTGATACAAAGACTGAATCATGTTTTACAACTTCCATCTAACCCTTCTAAACTAATAGCTTTGGCTCATTCACACAATACCATCTATTTATACTCAACAAATTTCTTGTAAAATATATAAAATTAAAAACGTAGTAAGTTCTAGGCTAATCAAATATGATAACACACACGAGTACATCATCAGCTGTAGGCTATATCTTGGATCTTATTTTAATGAAGGGCTGAGCTTTGTTTCAATTAAGTCTAAATAGGCCAGGAAACCACATACAAAAAAATTAGTAAAACCCGAACCTATAAAAGCCAAACAAACATTACACACCGAGTCAATGCACACGTGGAAAGAATTGGTCGGAATTTGCTCCCCACTGGTATAATTATGTATATTGTTCCCCGATAAAGTAGTAACTGATGATATTCCCGATTAATAGGGCTGCCCGTATTCAAGAACATCCGTGGTGTATACGAAGGCGTGGTACTGGTACGATGGCTCTATTGTTTTTCTATGGAGTTTGTCGTACCGGTACCATGCACGTTGTCGTATGCACCATGAATGTTCTTGCATAAGGCCCCTAGACACATCACTATTAATGGAACGACTCAACTCACCATGTATATATTGTGAATTCTTTCAATGCAAACACATAGAACCAGGAATATGAACACTAAACACAAAATACAGTGGCGGCAGCGTGTGTTTTTCATGGGTCTGTTGGACTGAAAGTGTTAAAGTTGCACGTTTAAAGTGGCGTGTCATCTTGAATCTTACTTTTGCTACTCTTCCCTTCAATTTGCGGTGACTGTGACAACTCGTCTTTGTGTTGCAATGAAAAATAATGGTACTAGATGAAGTCAGCATAACCCTGTCACTGGTTTGTCGGTCACGTTCTCCCTTCTCTATATTAAAGAGAATTGAGAACCCAGTTATACAGACCTTTACACAGTACTGTTTTTTTCTATCAGTAATTATAGTCCATACAGTCACTATAATTCTAATTAGAGTATTTTGTGTTGAATACTAACTTATGATGATAATAAAACGACAAAGTTATGTTTAGTAGCTACTGTATTTACAACATTCCTAGTAAGAAGCAAATGAATATATAATATTATGCATATGAAACACTTGATTTATTCATACATACACAGCAGTGAATCTTTATATGACATTTTCTATTACTATATTTGGCAATTGCGAGATCATGGTGAGTGAGTGAGTGAGTGAGTGAGTGATGGTGAGTGAGTGAGTGATGGTGATGATGATGGCGATGATAGCAAGGGGACTGAGGAAGGGACAATCTACTGCAGGTGGGAGCAAAGATGGTGGGGCAGGGCGGGGCTGGGCGAGGGGGTTGGAGGGTATAGTGGGAAGGGACGAGGCGGGGCGTGGAGGCTACTGCAGGTGACGTTTATGGTGGGAGCAGAGATGGTGGGGCGTGGCAGGGCAGGGCAGGGCGGGGCGGGGCGTGGAGGCTACTGCAGGTGGAGAAGCAGCATCACAGCGACGACTCTCACTACCCACCACGCTGACATCACTGCTGCACCTACCAATGGAAGAATGACTTATTATCCTCCTGTACAAATTAATTACGGGTTATAGAGCTGTAGTTGTAATCTTGGTTGTTGTGCTGGACACCTACGCCACACCAATGAAAGAATGACTTATTATTATGTACAAATTATATGAGTTATAGAGCTGTAGTAGTAATCTTTGTTGTGCTATACATTGAAGTCATACCATAAGTGTTGGCCAAAGTTAATAATCAATATCAAGGTAAACAGTACAATAATTAGTGGGTTTTTTAGAGTAATTAATTTATATATTTCTTTAGTGGACGACAGAAGTTGTTATAATTTTAAGATTGACAAACGAATCACACTAGTCACATGCAAGTAAGAACAAATTCACGTAAAGCTTCTATTGTTACTTTTTTTTATGGAAGGACACGTGCGTATATAGTAAAGGCAGAAGTCTGGTAACAAGGACGACAATAGCCCACAAAATATCTCTTCAAGTAGGACGGATTGAAAGACGAGGGGAAGACGAGGGGAACATTGAGGGGAAGACGAGGGGAACACTGAGGGGAAGACGAGGGGAACACTGAGGGGAACACTGAGGGGAAGACGAAGGGAACACTGTGGGGAAGACGAGGGGAACACTGTGGGGAAGACGAGGGGAACACTGAGGGGAAGATGAGGGGAACACTGAGGGGAAGACGAAGGGAACACTGAGGGGAAGACGAGGGGAACACTGTGGGGAAGACGAGGGGAACACTGTGGGGAAGACGAGGGGAACACTGTGGGGAAGACGAGGGGAACACTGGGGGGAAGATGAGGGGAAGATGAGGGGAACACTGAGGGGAAGACGAGGGGAACACTGAGGGGAAGACGAGGGGAACACTGAGGGGAAGACGAGCGGAACACTGAGGGGAAGACGAAGGGAACACTGAGGGGAAGACGAGGGGAACAGTGAGGGGAAGACGAGGGGAACACTGAGGGGAAGACGAGGGGAACACTGAGGGGAAGACGAGGGGAACACTGTAGGGAAGACGAGGGGAACACTGGGGGGAAGATAAGGGGAACACTGAGGGGAAGATGAGGGGAACAATGAGGGGAAGACGAGGGGAACACTGAGGGGAAGACGAGGGGAACACTGTGGGGAAGACGACAGGAACACTGTGGGGAAGACGAGGGGAACACTGAGGGGAAGACGAGGGGAACACTGAGGGGAAGACGAGGGGAACACTGAGGGGAAGACGAGGGGAACACTGTGGGGAAGACGAGGGGAACACTGAGGTGAAGACGAGGGGAACACTGTGGGGAAGACGAGGGGAACACTGAGGGGAAGACGAGGGGAACACTGAGGTGAAGACGAGGAGAACACTGTGGGGAAGACGAGGGGAACACTGTGGGGAAGACGAGGGGAACACTGTGGGGAAGATGAGGGGAACACTGAGGGGAAGACGAGGGGAACACTGAGGGGAAGACGAGGGGAACACTGTGGGGAAGACAAGGGGAACACTGTGGGGGAAGATGAGGGGAACACTGAGGGGAAGATGAGGGGAACACTGAGGGGAAGACGAGGGGAACACAGAGGGGAAGACGAGGGGAACACTGAGGTGAAGACGAGGGGAACACTGTAGGGAAGAAGAGGGGAACACTGAGGTGAAGACGAGGGGAACACTGAGGTGAAGACGAGGGGAACACAGTGGGGAAGACGAGGGGAACACTGTGGGGAAGACGAGGGGAACACTGTGGGGAAGACGAGGGGAACACTGAGGGAGAAACCAAGCACTCCATTGATCGGTCTGTGGTGTGGAAGACAGTGTGTGTGTGTGTGTGTGTGTGTGTGTGTGTGTGTGTTCATGGCCGCATAGACTATTATAGGATTCATTAATTTTTCTAAACCAAGATGAACCATGCAGCTTATATACTTGACGTCTGCTACTTCAGATGAATATATACTCTAAATAAGAGAAACTCAAAATTCCGAAGTATTGTAGATCATCTGGGTAATACTTAAATATATTTTGCACATATATATAAAAGAAAAGAAAACAGGTAGACAGTATACAGGTAGACTATATTCCTAAACAAACCAAACAGGTAAGTACAGTCACGAGCAGTAATAGGTGTACACTCGGTCAAAAAAGTATCGCGCATTTCCTTCGTGAATTATTTTGACTCCAAAGACGATGGCTACTGAAAACGAGCTTCTTTAACATGAGCTGTAGCGATCATTTACAGAACCATCGGACCCCACTTGCGCGATACTTTTTTGACCCATGAGTGTACATCTTTGGTTGAAGGTTTGAATAGTCCGCCAATTCACCAACGATCGAAGTAAACCCAATGGAGATCTTATTGTGCATTTTTTTACTGTCTCTAGGTATTTCGAAGCACACCTGAATACTTATTAGTGCTCATGACTGTACCTATTAAGCCATTGATTCAGCTATACTTTACTTACTGCTAATATGAGGCACACCAACAGACACTCAAATATACAACACGTAAGGAAAAGATACTACACTAAAGTTTGTATTGTTGGTGAATACACTTAATGAGGTGTAGGGTATTAATAAGGGGGTGCGGGGATAGGGGGACAGACTTGGGGGTTTTGGGGGGGGGTTAGGGGTTGCGGGAGTAGGGGGACAGGCTTGGGGGTGGGGGTGGGGGGGGTAGATGGGTGCTGGAATAGGGGACAGGCTTTCGACCCACCCCAAGCCTGTCCCCCTATTCCCACACACCCCAAAACCCAGTCCTCCCCCCCCCCATAGCCTGTCCCCTACTCCCGCACCCCCTTAAACATTCTCTTCGACGAAAGGTTCTCATCGTCGCTCAGTTCATATTATTTTACAGTGCGAAATTAACGACGAAGATCTTGCCTTTTCGTTGAAGAGTAAGTTTATATATCTATGTCTGTTGGAGTGATTAAGGACCCTACATAATTATGATCGTGTATGAGAATTGATGGCTTCTAATTCCTCCTGTCTATGCCACGAAACAAGCTCCTTCCATATAGAGATGGTGTTGTTTCGTGGCAATATTTGAAGGACTCATTTACCTTTAAAATATCTGACTACATCACAGGGTGCCATAATAATACCAGCCTATATTATAATGTGTACACTCGTGATACATAATTTCTGACCAGTGTGAGGAGCAGAAAGCTTTGAATCGCCTGGTGTTGTTGCTTATAACTCCATGCACCCAGTAAACATATAGAGGCTGAGTTCGAATGCAGGGTATGTATGTGTGGTGCCTGCATGCCGTTCGTCTCTGGTCAGAAATTACGTATCACGAGTGTACTGGAGTGACTGACTGACCGTGTGAGGGTGAGGGTGAGGCACGACCTTCCATGACTGAGGCTTGATGTGGGGTGTCGCTATGTACGGCCACCACGCTGCTCTCCCAGTAATTGTCCCCGATGGCTGCCGTACACTTGACCATGGCACGTCCCCCCGACAAGAGAAGATTAGGACGTAGGGGGAATTGCAGCCCCAGCACCGACGTTTTCAGTCCGTTCTCTGGGTCCTCGGTGGGTGGGTAGTGAGTGACCCAAGAGGGCTCGGCCTGGTTGGAGTGAGTGATGAAAGGTGAAGCAAGGTCGAGGTATATTAAAAAAAAAAAAAAAAAAAAAAAAAAAAAAGTAGCCCAACTTATTTAATTAAGGGGAGGTTCTTCTGTTGGTGAAAATGAAGGTCTGTGATTCCTCCAAACTATGCCAGAAAACAGCAGACGCCCTCAATGGTGTACTCATAGGTGATCTGTTTCGTGGCACAGTTTGCAGGTATTCAGAGACCTTCAAATTCATCAAAAAGTGAATCTGGAGCAACTGAATCCTCCAAACTATTCCAAGCAACAGAACACCATTATTTTTGCTCTTTTATAGCCTGTTTCTTGGCATACTTTGGAGGAATCAAGTCACTCCAATGTAACAAAAGCGAATTACCACCTTAAATACAGTACAGTACAGTAGCTTAAGGAACCCTGTAATGTAGTCAGAAAATTGGAGTTATACGAGTCTTTCAATTATTGCCACGAAACACACACACCTATATGGAAGGAGCTTGTTTCGTGGTAGTGTCAGTAGGAATCAGAAGCCTCCAATTTTCATACACGACAACAGGGTACTTAAGGGGATGGTAGTATACTTTTGATAGATTGGAGTGCCTTGATTCCTCCAAAGTATGCCAGGAAACAGACCCAGATGAAGAAAATTAATGGTATCTATCCTGTTGCCTGGAAAAATTTGGAGGAATCATTTGCTCCAGATTTACCACCCAAAATAATGTGCTATATACCCCCTTAAGGACCCTGTGATCGTGTATGAAAATTGGAGGCTTCTGATTCCTCCTGACCATGCCAAGAAACAAGCTCCTTCCATATAGGTGTGTGTGTTTCGTGGCAATATTTGGAGGACTCATTTATCTCCAATTTTCTGACTACATCACAGGAACCCTTAATTATTATTATCAGTGTTGGTGTTGTGGGTTCGGTTTGTTTTTATTTAGTTGTTTGTTTGCTTGTTTGTCTATCTAAATATTGCATTGGAAACGAAAAATTTTCAAGATCATGCAATACGTTAGGAGGAAAAAAAAAAAACAATAATAATAATAATAAATAAATAAATAAAATAAACACAATAAATAGGTAACACTTCTCAATGAAGAAAGACAAACAAGTTTACGTGTAGTTTTTAATGCCTTCCTTACTTAAGTATACAAAATAATCCAACCTGGGTATTATTTATCACCTTCCTTAGCATGAAAGAAGATAATTTTTATGATGTTGGTTGCAGGAGAACTGGAGAATACTGACTGCTATAATATTAAATTAAGTAAAGTTAATTGTGGTAATTTTTTTTTTCATTATCTCCTAAACTGTGAGGCGGTCAATATTCAGACGATCTGTGAAATAGCTTGGAGAATTCAGTAGGTTCCAAAAGCATGCACGAACCGACATCTTCCCCCTCATACGTTACTTGAGAGACTACACACACACACACACACACACACACACACACACACACACACACACACACACACACACACAAGGTCTCTCTCTCTCTCACACACACACACACAAGGTCTCTCTCTCACACACACACACACACACAAGGTCTCTCTCTCACACACACACACACACACAAGGTCTCTCTCTCTCTCACACACACACACAAGGTCTCTCTCTCTCTCACACACACACACAAGGTCTCTCTCTCTCTCTCACACACACACAAGGTCTCTCTCTCTCTCTCTCTCACACACACACACAAGGTCTCTCTCTCTCTCTCTCTCTCTCTCTCTCTCTCTCTCTCTCTCTCTCTCTCTCTCTCTCTCTCTCTCTCACACACACACACACACACACACACACACACACACACAGACGGTGGGGTAACTGACCGGCTCATCGTTGACGTAAAATGAGAGAGTGGCAGGAGGGAAGGAGTTGCATGATGAACAGTTTACAGTGACTTCCTCGTGGACTTGGTAAGCTGACTGTACTCCAACGATTCTTGGTTTCTCGTCTGGCAGGTCTGGCACAGATTAAAAAAATTCTTGTTAGTTCACTTCCCCTGTATGGAGGAATATTAAGAAAAAGAGATTGTTTTTATGGGGTGATTTTTTTATAATATAACCAACATGCAAGCTAGAAAAATACTTAATACTGTCGAAATAAAATTGTAATAAGTGAGTAAGAAATAATGACCATGACAGTAACTAAAATACCTCCCCATGTTTCGGTAAATCCTGAATTGACCCACTACGTGACTACAGGAACTATAATACCTCCACATGTCTCAGGAAATGTTGAAACTCACCCACTACACTGAGGGTGGCCACGGCTGTCTCTGTGTGGAATGATGGGGCCTCGGCTGACACCTCACAGCGATATAAACCCGTCGCCCCAAGCTTGAAGTTCTGTATTTTGATGCGTCCACGGTTTGATACAGCCTTGTCAACCGTGAGTGGATTCCCCTTGACTGGGAAGGTCCTAATGGCGGGTGTCTCAGCTGGCGTCCACCGGTAGAACTCGTCCAAGCCGTGGTACCACTTGAGGGCGTACACACTCTCTCCTTTGGTGAACTCACACTGGAACCAACCGCCTTCACCCACAGCCACCACGTCTGGTACGTTAATACGAGTGATGCTCAGACCCGCCGCTACCTCTGTGTACACAAACAAATTTTACACAATGCGTCAGATTCTTAAAGCAAAATTATAAGCACTAGCTCAAGCCATTAACACAATTCTAGACAGTACTGCCTCAAATAATCACTAGCTCAAGTCTTAACCACAATTCTAGACAGTACTGCCTCAAATAATCACTATAACTCAAGCCTTTACCACAATTCTAGACAGTACTGCCACTTCCTTTCACAGGTCTAACCCACCGACGGTACAGTGTGAGCTGAATATTATGTGTTGGGAACTTGGAAAGAGGTGCAGTGTACTCTCAAGCCAATTATTTACTTTAGAGACTCGGTCGGTACACAACAACGAACGATCTTACAAAGTGCACTTGGTCATGCCTTTTGTGACTGACCCCTTCTATACACATACCCTTTCATATACACAAAGGTTTCAGCTCAGTGACATGTTTTACTTCATACACAAAGGTTTCAGCTCAATGACATGTTTTACTTCATACACAAAAGGTTTCAGCTCAATGACATACATAATCTTAACTTCAGCAATCCAGAGCACTGAATATATTGGTTAACCTCCTATACCTACTACCCAGACTCTGAAAAGGAAAACTACATTACAATCAGATAATCAGAAAACCACATTACAATAAGTTATTCAGTCAACCATCTGTTCGATACATAAATACGATATTCAGAACAAAACGGAGTGGTGTTGGTGGTGGTAAGTGTGGCTAGGGTAGAACTGTGTGGGTGAGAGGGTGAAATGTGTTGATAGAACAATGATAGATGAGGGGCGAGAGAGGTTGGGTGGTCAACTGGTCATGGTATGGAGAGTGAGAGGGTGTGTGGATGGGTGGGTTGGTGGGTATGGGAGAGTGAGAGGGTGTGTGGATGGGTGGGTGGGTATGGGAGAGTGAGAGAGTGTGTGGATAGGTGGGTATGGGAGAATGAAAGTGTGTGTGTGTGTGTGTGTGTGTGTGAGCGGGTATAGGTGGGTATGGGAGAATGAAAGTGTGTGTGTGTGTGTGTGTGTGTGTGTGTGAGCGGGTATAGGTGGGTATGGGAGAATGAAAGTGTGTGTGTGTGTGTGAGGGTATAGACTGTAGAGAGATGGTAGGTGTGTGTGTGTGTGTGTGTGTGTGTGTGTGTAGAGAGAGAGAGATGGTAGGTGGGGGGCGGTACTAAGATGATAATAATAGGTGGACATAAAGGTCTATACTGAAATATGGTAAGTGGGTATGAGGGAGTAAATTGAGCATGCGTGAGTCAGTCAGTCAGTGAGTGAGTTAGTTAGCGAGTGAGTTAGCTAGCGAGTGAGTGAGTGAGTGAGTTAGGGAGTTGAGTGAGCAAGTGAGCGAATGAGAGTGAGTTAGCCAGCTAGCCAGTGAGCGAGTTAGCTAGCGAGTGAGTGAGTGAGTTAGCTAGCGAGTGAGTGAGTTAGCTAGCGAGTGAGTGAGTTAGCGAGTTGAGTTGAGTGAGCAAGTGAGGGAGGGAGGGCTCATAATAATCCTCACGGTAGGCCACACCACACGTCCACCACACAATTCAAGAGTATTGTCCTGACTGGCCTTGAATGAGAGGTTTGCGTGTGAGTGACATTTGCCTGGTATAGTGCCATGTGGTGGTGGTGGTGGTGACCCTATGGCAGCTCCTCATATTATACTCAGTCATCACACGGGCATAGATAGATAGATAGATAGATAGATAGATATAAATAGATAGATAGGTAGATAGACGGCACAAGGGCATGGATTGATGGATAGATAGATAGGTAGATAGGCACAAGGGCATTGATTGATAGATAGATAGGTAGATAGGTAGATAGGCACAAGGGCATGGATTGATGGATGGATAGATAGATAGATAGACGGCACAAGGGCATGGATAGATGGATATGTAGATAGATAGATAGATACTAAGAATAAATTGAAATATCTGTGTGTACTGCTCATTGTGTAATCCATTAGGGTCATTTTCGTAAGAGCAAGGTACAGTTAAAACGGCTTATTAAAGGATAAAGTAAATTTCAGTGTAGTAGGACCGCCAGATTTAGTGTTAAGAGGGCAGGCTTAATGCTTTTAAATTTAGGGTAGATGGCGCGAGATTCGACCAACCAAAAGTGACTCTGATGTCTCTCTCTCTCTCTCTCTCTCTCTCTCTCTCTCTCTCTCTCTCTCTCTCTCTCTCAAAAAAAAAAAAATAGAAAAGTGTGTGAGTCACATATACTTGTACTTCAGTCTCAGCTCTATTGACTCAAGTATCGAACAAAGACCCTAACCATATTCAATCAAATTTTTACCCAATCAAGACAAGAGAGGGATAAAATACGTTGAACACTTATGGGAGGTCAGCCAACCCCTAATTCCCAGTTGTAGTATTGCATGAGCGGAAAAGCTCTCTGCTGGCCATATTCACGATTCGATCCGATGTGGGATGCATGGCTAGACCCTTTTAACTCCCTACACCACCACATTGGATTGGAAGCGAAGACATCGAACGTACAGTCACGAGCACTAATATATATCCAGGTGTGCTTCGAATACCTATAGAGACAGTAAATAAATGCATAATATGATCTCCATTGGAATTAGTCCATTGGTGAATTGGACTGTTCAAAGCTTCAACCAAAGCTGTATACTTATTAGTGCTCGTGACTGTACACTCGCAATCCTAAATTTGTATCCAGGTCTTGCTGAAGTTTCGAATACTTTGACATAGTAGTGAACCAATTACAACGCTTATCATGTTTCATATTTGTTTGAGCTCGTTAAATATTCGATCAGGCTATTCAAAGCAAGCCTGGATATATATTTTGGATCGCGAGTGTACTTGTCCAGATCAATACAAGGTCAATGGTGCTGTATCAAGATAGTTGTCAGAATGGGGCAGAAATTCCTAATGCTAAGTTGTGTTATGGGCAGCGTGCAACTTATGGACATTATCGTGCAACAACAGCACTGAGTCCCTTGCAGACTTTTGTTTTATAATGTATACCTTAAATTTTGTGACGGTGGTTTGATAAGAATGGATGTTGAATGTTGCGCCACGAGGAGCGAAGTAATCTTGAACCATATATATATATAATAATAGCCACCGATAAAAAAGACCCAAAACTAGCGACCAATTTGCCTCCAACGCGTTTATAAATAATTACAATGTGATGGCTGCTTTGCCTTATTAGTCACATCCATGGTTAACTACATAGGTAAAGTTAGTTGGGGTCTGCCTGACAACAACAGCATTATATATTCTAATTTAAGCCAACATGGATTCCAAACAATTAATTTTCACACTACACTCGTGTTGAACTGTTGTGTTCTTATCGGTAACCAGAGCAGATCGTTCATTATTGTCTCTGGTATCAGTGGCCAACTGAGTCACAGAGAAGTCGCCCTCCTTTACCTACCGTATAAGAAGGAAGGACATGACAGGTAAGATAAATATCACCCTGCAAGAAAAACACCGCCTCTATGATTATGGCGTCACCAACTACAAAAACAAGGGCGGCAGTTTCAACCCACGAGACGAGACGAGACGAGACGAGACGAGTCGCTCTTACTGATAGAGATCTTATCATTAAGGGATAAATTTGGTGTTGGTAAATCTGGAGCAACTGAATCCTCCAAACAATTCCAAGCAACAGGACACCATTATATTTGTCCATCTGGTTCTGTTTCCTAGCATACTTTGGAGGAATCAAGGCACTCCAATGTAACAAAAGTGAATTACCCCCATAAAGGGATAGTATGCTTTTGGTACACTGGAGTTCCTTGATTCCTCCAAAGTATGCCAGGAAACAGAACCAATGAATAAAAATGTAAAGGTATCCTGTTGCTTGGAATATTTTGGAGGAATTAGTTGCTCCAGATTTACCACGCACCAGCTACACTGTACTAAATACTAAGATTATTCTCAGTCACTTGGAGGCTACAGATTCCTTCCTTAATTAAACCTGGACCACAAAACAAACCACCTAAATTGAGGAACCGATATTCTGAATGACTCGGTACCATCAAATTATACTGAGATCTTCCTTCATTATAAAAGATGACTGTGTTGCCGACTCCAGTAATCCATCAACCCACGTGCCTCTTATCCCATCACGGCAATAAGGGCTTAGTAACATGCAAATTGTGTGTTGTGCTGGATATGGCCGCAAAAAAAACCGCTTCCCAAAAGAACGTGTGTGTGTGTGTGTGTGTGTGTGTGAGATACTATAATATGTCCTACACACACAAACATTCACTAATCCTTTCTTTAGATCATAGACAATGTGAAAAAAGAGTCATACTACCTAACATGTTTTATTAATTTTATACTTCGATGTTGCTGATAATAATAAAAGAAAAAAAAATTGCTGTGACTGTTGCTTCCCTATAACTTGTCAATTTTATATATATATATATATATATATATATATATATATATATATATTTTTTTCACTTCCTGTCATTTGCACAACTCTTCATAGTAATTTCAGTAGCAATATTTCATTTGCTGTTAAGTCTGGGTTTGTCTTCGCAAGTCTGTCAGTGTCCAGGGAAAGAAGCGAGAGAGGGGGAGGGACCCAAGTCTGTCAGTGTCCAGGGAAGGAAGGACGAGAGGTGTGGGGGTCGAGGTTTCGTTTTGTTTTTTTCCGTTCTTACATAAACCTCGTTAAACCCAAACATCTCAGGTGGTTTTGTATAAGATATTATGTTGTCTGTCGTCAATCTAAACATATAGTGATAAAACTAGACCCATATATTATAGTAATAACTAAGAAAAATACAGTAAAAGTTCGGAAGTTAAAAGGAGAGAACACATTTGGTATAGTGGAGTGCCTTGATTCCTCCAAGTATACAAAGAATAGGAACTAGATTATAAAAACATAATGGTGGTCTGTTGCTTGGAATAGTGTGGAGGATTCAATTGCTCCAGATATAACAACACTGTACAGCCACAATCAAATATCCACCGACACTTTCCTTCCATCGTAGTAAATATCTTGGTAATAAAGAACAACACGTGTATGATTTTGCAGCACCTCATAAAAATAATAGAGGGGGTTGAGTTGACGTAAGGTGTTGTTGTATAATTATATTTTTGCACGATGGAAGGAAAGTGTCGGTGGTTATTTGATTGTGGCTGTACCTCTTGGGATAAAATTCCAAAAGGACGACTCCAGCCTACTGACATTCCACCATCACCACCTCGTAACAGCAGCTGAGGGTGATGGTGATAGGCCTATATTTCACACTTAAGGG
>JAWQEG010004181.1:0-21944 GCA_033782935.1 Petrolisthes cinctipes
GGTGGGAGAATGTTAATAGGAGTGGGTGTGGTTGGTTGGTTGGGTGGGTAGGTGGTCATGGCAGGATGGGTGGAGCAGCAGAGTAGGTGGGTGGGCGGGGGTGGGTAAAGGGATATAACAGGGAGGGTTGGTATAGGAGAATGCGGAAGCCATGGGGGGATGAGAGGGAAGTGGGGAAGGAGAGGAAGAGGGGAGAAGAGGTGGCTGATATATGGTCCAGTTAATGAATGAGAGAGAGAGAGAGGAGAGAGAGAGAGAGAGAGAGAGAGAGAGAGAGAGAGAGAGAGAGAGGGAGAGGGAGAGAGAGGGCTGATATATGGTCGAGTTAATGAATGTGCTGTTGAGGAGAGAGAGAGAGAGGAGAGAGAGAGAGAGAGAGAGAGAGAGAGAGAGGAGAGAGAGAGAGAGGTGTGTGGAGGAGGATGAAAGAGGATTAAAGTGAACGTGACACCATTCCCTCCCAACACACACACACATACATGCACCACTCTCCATCATTCAAATCTCACACCATTCCATTTCTCTCTGCTTTGCACAATCTCTCCACCCATCCACTGCACTCTCCACCATTCCACTCCACCGCTCCTCTCCACCACTCCACTGCACTCTCCACCATTCCACTCCAAGCTCCTCTCAACCACTCGACTGCACTCTCCACCATTCCACTCCACGCTCCTCTCCACCACTCCCACTGCACTCTCCACCATTCCACTCCACGCTCCTCTCCACCACTCCACTGCACTCTCCACCACTCCACTCCACGCTCCTCTCCACCACTCCACTTCACTCTCCACTATTCCACATCATCATTAGACTCTTCTACTTCACTCTCCACCTAACTAAATCACTGACTCTTCACCATTCCATTTTTTTTCAATCCACATGACACTACTATCCATCATTTCACTTCTTCATTCTCCACTGTACTCACGAAAATTCTACTCCTCCATCAATTCATTATTTTGACTTTCATTTCCCGTCATTGCTTTCATATCCACTCTGTACCGATTCATTCTCATCGTCAACTTTTTCACTCCACCACACTCCAAGGCTAATTAATCTTTTCGCCACCTATTTATTCCACGACTTTCCACACAATTATATTCCAGTTTCCCTCATACCATATCCGTTTCCTTACACTTTGCACCCAATCCACAGTTATACCACGAAACTCCCTCATTCAATTTGCATATTCCAACCATTTCCCTTTACCTCTCTCCAAACACCAATGAACCCTAACAGCATCAGACTCCACCACTTGACCCCTCCACTCCTCCACCGCATTCCACTTGTTCCTCCACAAACAGAATGAGTCCACCATGAGTCCACCTCTACACTTGGTCTGTTGGTTTTGTTCTCACCTCCTTTGTTTACCTTTCAGCTTGTGAGGTCCCGCGCTTGGCTTCTGAGAGGATGTGTGGTGTGATGTGATGTGATGTGCTTTGGTGTGAGTGTGTGCTTGTGGGGAGATGAAATAAGAAAGACGAGTTATGACTGGAAGTTAAATATGAAACAAAGTTGGCGTGGACTTCATGGAGGAGGAGGGAGAAAAATGGAAGGGTGAAATGAGTGAAGAGAGCACCTGATTCACTTAGCAAGAGAGATTAACCAGGTGCCTGATGAAATGCCCTCTCTCTCTCTCTCTCTCTCTCTCTCTCTCTCTCTCTCTCTCTCTCTCTCTCTCTCCTGGCCCCAATCCGTCCCCCCAAAGTCACGGTTCACCTCCAAACAAATACTGAACTTTTTTGTGACCCTTTGTGAGCAGCTGACTGAGGCTGTGTTTGGTCGAGGGACCTGAGTACCTAAATGAATTAAACTGACAGACTGAGTGTACATAATTATGAATGAGTTAGTGAAGGAGGTTATAACTATATGCGTGTGTACAGTACGTCAGAATTTATACACAAGTTTAATTATAGTGTAAAAATATGTGGTTTGTGATAATTAACACACGCGTAAAGAAAGTGAGCGGCTACAATTATGTGTGAGATTGTGTGTTCATATTAATACCTGAATGAATGTAAATGTGGTAAGTGAAAGAATGTGATTAGTAACTGAGTGTCAGTACAATTAATTATTGAATGTAATGAGTGAATGCTGTATTTCATGCATGAATGCTAATATATGCATCGGCTGTATGTACGTATGAATAACTTTGAGATTTGTATGTGTGTGTGTGTGTGTGTGTGTGTGTGTGTGTGTGTGTGTGTGTGTGTGTGTGTGTGTTCTAGACTACACCAGTTCCCTTGCATCACCTTCACACATTCCATCACCAGTACCCTTCTCCTCCTCTAAATCTCCTCTCTCGAACATACCAACACGACCTCACATCTCCCACCTAACAAGCTCTCTCTCTCTCTCTCTCTCTCTCTCTCTCTCTCTCTCTCTCTCTACACACGACCATTTCTCACATTACGTCATATTTGTTTTCTTTTTGTCACACGCCATAACTCATTTCCGTTTTTAAATCGTACCAAACTCACCATCTCTCTCTCTCTCTCTCTCTCTCTCTCTCTCTCTCTCTCTCTCTCTCTCTCTCCTCTCTCTCTCTCTCTCTCTCTCTCTCTCTCTCTCTCTCACACACAATTAGTTTATCAACCGGCCACCACCCACATTCTTGTCCCTTACATTGTTTGATTGTGTCGTAAATGATATGTTCGCTATTCCTGTATACTTAAGAATGGGCCATAAGTTTCACGGACTAAGGAAGGCATCATGTCAAGCCTCAACAATACGTATCTTGGAGTTCATCACAGAGAAAAGAGGCGATAGGACCATGACTGTACAACCTTCTCTCCCCCCCCCCTCACACATTTCCCACAGTCGATTACTAAGCCTATGGCGAATCTAATTATACCTTCGGAAAAAACTGTACTTATATTTCAGACTCGATTTAGTGTTTGTTTGTATTTGGCTGAAACACACTGCATCGTCGTGGAACTGTGTGGATTTCCATGTGTTTGGAATATTGGATGGAACTGTATATATCGTAAGAAGTACCCGAAGAGAGCCAGTAATATGTCACGATGAAAGATAATAGACATGTGTTAAAGTGGAGGAAGAAGTGTCCTAATGGATTGTCACACTACTCTACAAAAATGCACGAACGGGAAGCACGAGAGAAAAGAATGCAGGGAGAAACAATTGAAAAAGAGGGACAAGAGTGCCAAAGTGAGATGAGAATTCCAGGAAGAGAGGGGGAGTCCGGGGAGATATACACGAGCCAGAGTGAGAGGAGTGTGCCTGGGAGGGAGATGAGAGCCATGGAGAGAAGAGTACCTGGGAGGGAGGAGTACACTCAGATGATGTAAGTCAAAGGAACCCTTTCATACCCTCAACGTCACTAGGTCACTCCAGCCTCACCTCCTGCTGACAACACTGCCTCTCTCACCACTCAACTCTTGTCACCAAGCCCTTGCCAACACTTACCTGCTGCCAATAATCATCCCTTCCCTACACAAAGGCCTTGCAGCACTCAGTTGTTGCCATCAGTTAGTTTCTATCAATACTCTGTTTTTATGGACACTATGAAATTCCAACACTCTCTCCAATTAGAATCACACCGCCTTCACAAAGATGCAATAGGGCTAACCTACCAACATTGTACCCTTGTCAACACATACTCCCTGCCACTCACTACCTTGTTCCTACTAATATCACTGCAAACACACGCACTTTGTTTCCAATAAACCCTAGACTTGCTCACAAACTCTCCCAATTGAACATCTTTACTAACACATTTTCTACTGTAACATAACTCTGTCAACAACCACCCACCCTGACAGCGTCCACTATTCAATCTACCGCTCTCTCCCCTCCACCCAGCAACCAATCCCTCCTCCCCCTGCCAACACGGACCCTGGCAGCTCACGTGACCCTACCCATGACAGCATGATCAAGGGGAACTGAGAGATGCAATTATGGTGATCAAGTTACAGTTACAGGATCACCTCTATGTACCTGATGAGAGAGAGAGAGAGAGAGAGAGAGGAGAGAGAGAGAGAGAGAGAGAGAGAGAGAGAGAGAGAGAGAGAGAGAGAGAGAGAGAGAGAGAGACTATTAATAACACCATAAACACGATAACACAATTAACTTTTTCGATCCTGAACACATGCGTTCTAACACATAACCTCGGCACTACAAATTAGTTTAAAGTAACGACTGGAGCGTTAAATTTAAAGCAGCAGGTGGTTAGTGAGGTGTGACATAAGCAGGTGAGGGGAAGCAGTAACTCCATCTAGGGACTAAGCCAACTAATGAACCAAACTAACTGGTTGGTTGGAAGATTGACGAGGAAGGTGGGATTGGTCAATTAGTGGCAGTGAAAGTAACGGTGGTAATACTTGGTCATTTGATACACTGGTGTGTGCCCGGGGGTGACTGAAGGACGGACAGCAGGCACAGAGAGAGGAATTAAGGCTTGGAAAGAAAAGTTAATATAAATCCCTGGAACACGCCACCTAGGGATACTTTGGTGCGTCTTACTGTACATACAAATCATATCATTACAGCGCTGCAGTCTCTTGGTTAACTAAGAAAATATAAATGGATGATCTGCTTTTATATTGTAGTGTAGAAGTGGACGGACACACACACACACACACACACACACACACACACACACACACACAAAGTAAAAAATACGAAGCTAAGCAGACATAGGCACAAACGAACAAAGAATATGACTAAGAGAGGAAAACGGCCAGAACAAATCAATACAAGTATGAAATATTGTAGTGTAGAAGTGGACGGACACACACACACACACACACACACACACACACACACACACACACACACACACACACACAAAGTAAAACAATACGAAGCTAAGCAGACATAGGCACAAACGAACAAAGAATAGGACTAAGAGAGGAAAACGGCCAGAACAAATCAATACAAGTATGAAATATTTCCTAAAAAGTGTGGACGGAACCAGGCAGTATGTCCCTCAGATGACGCCCCAATCACACACACACACACCCCCAAGCCCTTTCCCACGCACTCATCACCCAAGTCCACTTTTCCTTTGTGTTCAGTTCTCTGTCCATTCACCCAGAACATCAACACTGCTCTTCTCTTCTGTCTTATCACCTTTTGTGTCATTACTCCCCGTCTCCTCTACCCATAACCTTAACGCTCTGAGGACGCAGATTTACACCGAGAGTGATACCACCTACATACACACCCACATCAGCTGTCTAACCCAACCACATTAACCACAACTTATCACTCACACACACACACACACACACACACACACACACACCATCTAGGAACTCCACCACACAACCAAAAACCTACCACTCCTACACACACACCAGCTAGGGAACTCCACCACACAACCAAAAACCTACCACTCCCACTGTCACACCAAAGAACCAACCTCACCACACTTTCTATATCTATTACCAACCGTGCCTCCCTCTCACCACCATCATGAGACTGCCGCACTCTCTCCAAGTCGTTAAATATATCATAAAGAGGGTACTGTCACTTCACTCCATTATACAACACACGAAAAACGCTCATATAACCACACGTACATCCATACACATACATGTACACGTACACAGGAGAGATCTTACGGTTCAGACTACAATCCATCATTCACCACAAGTGATGCTGCACAGAAACTAAAGTGGACACACACACACACACACACACACACACACACACACACACACACTACAGTACACTCGTAGACGCAGACACATACAATGCATGAAGAGTTACACACACACACATTCCTTCCTTCCCGGTCAAACACTCCTTAGTTCTTCAAGGGTACTTGACGTGTCAGCTCACAATGGTACCTCTCGACAATATCTTCTTCGGTCTCCCTTCAAATATCCCGCCTAAGCTGCGTTTTCTTGTATTTATTTAAATATTCGACATGGGGAGTAACAACATTCTTTCTCGCTACTTGAATAATGAATATCCTTTTAGCATGGCAAGAATATTAATTAATGAACTTGTTCCTAGGTAAATTGAATCCTGATACCAACTTACCATACCACGAGAATCAATTATGCCAGTAAAACAGCATGACAAAGAACAGGATTAGTGTATGTTTGTATGCAAAGCGGACCGAATCAATCTTTGTACAGTAACAAAAGCAAACGGTAATAAAGAAGAGCAATATGAAGGAAAACAAATAATAAAACTCTGCATTCAACTACCTACTTAGTTAACAAGAAAATATTATGCCCTAACACGGTGGCTGGAGAGAGAGAGAGAGAGAGAGAGAGAGAGAGAGAGAGAGAGAGAGACTGACTCACACATACATGTATTGCATAAGAAGTTCTGTATGAAAAAAAAAAAAAAAAAAAAAAAAAAAAAAAAAAAAAAAAGGTGTGGAAGATGACTTGTGCAGTAAATAGCTTTGTTCTTACCCTCACCAGCTTTCTCCCGGTGCATTTCCCTGTAAAAATATTGATGAGGTGTGGCGTTCTTCACATTCCATTTGCCTAATTTTTCTCACCGTATATTTTCTACTCCCACTCAGACGGATATGAATGGACGACCAACACCATTACCACCATTAATACCACACCAACCACCACCACCATTACCATAATTACCACCACCACTACCACCATTAACACCACACCCACCACCGTGGTACCACTATCACCATTAATATTACCACCATTAACACCACACCAACCACCACCACTACCACCATTAACACCACCACCAACCACCACCACTAGCACCATTAACATCACACCAACCACCACCACTACCACCTTTAATACCACACCAACCACCACCACTACCATAATTAACACCACACCCACCACCATTAACACCACACCATCCATCACCACTACCACCAACCAACCACCTTTCACTACCATGGGTGCTAAAGTACTGTGCTCTGAGATGGGTGGTATTCGTGAAAAATAATAATTCTTACTGTATAATATTTATAACCTTAACTCTTCTCGACTTGTTAGTTAAATAGACTGATACCTATCCAACTATGGAAGCACATTATATTTTCGGTGGAATTATTAACACTTGGTGAAGCTGAATACACACCAACAATACACAGAGGATATTATATTCAACCAAGAAACCTACTCAAAAACCTATAGATTAATGACATGTTTATTTGTACAAATGCTGTGATAATAAGGTTGAAATATCTAGCGATAGAAGAGTACAGTAGTTACCCTCGCATTGATAATCTTGTCCTATCTTTATTTCCAAATATATGACTTACAGTGGCTAACAAGAATACGAGTTGGTTTTGTCCTAAAAGTAGAGATAATAACAATACAGTTACAATAATAACAATACAGTTACAATAATAACAATACAGTTACAATACTATTACCTTGGGTCAATTACAGGCGTTTTCTTCATTGTTTTAAATAATTATTATTGTTCGAGTATAAAACGAGATGCCTGATATGGCACAACAAATTAACTGGAGTTTCACTTTATCTGTATAATTGTACGTTCTATTGTCTTTACATTGTCCACAGACATGCTTTTTTCCACAACTGGACAAGGGATCGAAGAGTTTGTATCTAATGAGGGACATAAAATCTTCAGACAAATCCTAAACAAATACACTGGTAAGTTGTCCTAAAAGACCAATAATTTTCTTGGCGAGGCAGCTGGATACCTCACACAGCTAGAGGTCAGTCGGGTCAGCAAGGGTCAGCACAACCTGCTATTTCCTGTCTCGCTGACTCACCTGACTTATGCTTAGCTGACTCCAGTCCCCATCTGTCGTGGGTGTGGGCAACCACACTCTAGACTGTGTCTTGTCCACGGGGGAAAAACAATGTTATACCAACGACTATTTGTTTTTTCCATCCACCAATCAACTTGGGCAACGTGGTTTCTTCTTGTCTAGAAGAAATCGTCTGGCGTCAGACCACATAATTAAAATATATTACGTAACCGGTATGTCGTTATTCATGGGTTTAACTGGAGTAGTACTTAATTACTGGAAGTTGAGAGCAGGTATCTACAAGAATAATCATCTGGTGTTGATAAGAGAAAAGTGCAAGTCGTCAGTCGTTCTTTGCAGAAAAAATGAAATTTTCAATTAACATTCTGCTTCTGACCTTTGCATAATATGCTCGTAGGATATCGTGCATGTGTGTGTGATGTGCGAGTGCTTTTCCGTGCGTATGCACTTGTGTGCATATTGAATCTGGGTGTGCAGTGTAAGCTTGTGTGAGTGGGAAATTACCTACCAATCAGAATGGTTAAGACTCAATAAAAACACATCCAGGTTAAAACAGAAAACAAACCAACGAGGGCCAACCGTGTAGGTTCACCATTATTATCTAACTAAAACCAGACCAAAACTGGGCATATATCCTGATAACGGTTGGAGCGACGGAATACGAGACCCACCAGAGGAAAATGTTGCCGTAACCGTAATGGTCACAAACGTTCATATAACTCACGCTTCAAACAACGACCAAAGTGGGATGACGAGAATTAACACATGTTTATATATTTTGCAAAACTTCATTCACTGCACTGGTGTGTGTGTGTGTGTGTGTGTGTGTGTGTGTGTGTGTGTGTGTGTGTGTGTGTGTGTGTGTGTGTGTGTGTGTGACGCTAACTGATCTCCCTCGTAAATCTACAGCGAGATAGCAAGAAGATATACACCTGAAGTATGAGTATCTACACACACACACACACACACACACACAGTACACGGCTTCCTTGTTCTTCAAATGTTCCTCTCAGCACGACGCCCTGACATCTTCCTTCTACATTATCGCCACATGTCGACCCCCTCACCAACCCCTCCCAACACACATCCTTTCTCCCCTATTAGTTCTGCCCCTCATCGCAGTACGAACCTTTCCCTCTCCTCACCAACGCAGCCCACACACATCATCTTCTCACTTCATCCTTCGTCTTATTTTCGCCATTATCCCCACCTTAACCACTCTACTGGCATCGCTCTTTCACCACCCACTCACTGATTCACTCTAACACCACTCATCGCAACATGCACCTTGACCTTCCCTTGCCAGAACAACCCACACCCTTTCACTATACCTACTCACCTTAATCACTCTTAACACCACTCTTATCCACTTCTTTTCTACTAACCCTACTTCTAGCGACTCCTTCCTTCATCAGTCCGTATATAACGCCTCTCCACAAACTCTGCTAATAATAATCCAATAGGCGAGTCAGAAGGACGCGAAATAAAGTATACCCAGTGACCATCTTATATATAGGATCCTTATGGGACGGGGCAGCGCATCCTGTTGCCTTATCAACTCTATATGGCATAGGCTGTTTTACTTAGTTACCGTTTCCTTCCTGCCTCCACCAATCGCTCCTCTTTCCTTCCTACCACGCACCCATTTCCCCCCTCCCTCCCGCACTCCTCCCCAAGGGCCCAGTTACCCCCCGCGACGAGAAAGCAGAGGGCCGGGAGTCACGAGGAGTGAAAGTGGACCCTTGTGAAGCCTTGTCAGACCACCTGGCTGAACACTGGTGGCAGGCAAGTTCCGGGTGAGGGAGGGAGTTGCAGCGAAGGGTCAAGATGAGGGAGGGAGTAGCAAGGGAAAGTAGATGAGGAAGAGAGTGTCAAGCGAAGGTAGATGAGGAAGAGAGTGGCAGGGAATGGTCAAGATGGTGGAGTGGAAGGAAGTCCTGGGTGAAGGAGGGAGTGGCAGAGGATGACAGTGAAAATATATATATGGCAGGGGCAACATATGGACGACAAGGGAGTTACTTATGGAATGAGAGGTGGCCGGGAGAGTTGAAAAGGGGGAAGGCATCTTACGAAATACAACCTATTTTCTATGACTAATGGGGGAAACAGCTTCTTATGATGGTGATTAATGGCCCTGGTGGTTAATTAGTCAGCTTGAAATAATGGCCACAAGACCACGAGACCATTAGGTTTATTACCCACTTTGAAACTCTCCACCTCACTCGGTACTGTACGAAGGGGTGTGGTGGTGGTGTTGTTGGTGGTGGTGGTGGTGGTGGTGGTGATAACTGGTGGTGGTGGTGGTGGTGGTGATGGTGGTGGTGGTGATAACTGGTGGTGGTGGTGGTGGTGATGGTGGTGATAACTGGTGGTGGTGGTGGTGGTGGTGATGGTGATTTGGGTGTGGTAGTGATGGAAATGGAGGTACTAGAAGTGGAGAGGATGGAGATGAGATGATAAGGATGGTAAAGATGGAAGAATAAATTTGTTGTGTACATTACATGAGTTGATGTGAATATGATGAGGTTGTATGGATGAGGTGAATGTGTATGTGGTTGTATGGATGAGGTGAATGTGTATGAGGTTGTATGGATGAGGTGAATGAGTATGAGGTTGTACTGGAAGAAATAATGATTGAGGAATACAGAGAGATTCATGCAGGAAATGACGTAAAGAAAGGTGTGGATGATCGAGGTGGGGTTGAAGATAGAAAAGGTATAACTTTATAATTATGGGAGAAGTTGGTTGGCCGGTTGGTGTGTGTGGAAAAGACTGACTGGCCAGGGAGGAGGAGGAGGAGGAGAAGGAGGAACACACACACACCCACACACAGAAAGATTGACGGATAGATACACACATAGAAAGATTGACAGATAGATACACACACTCGGATTGACATACTGATAGATAGGCTGGCTAGGACACACACACACACACACACACACACACACACACACACACACCAGGGAAGGAAACTGAGGGTGATACAGGTCAACATCCTGGACCTCCACCACCACCACAACAGGCTGGAGAGAGTAGTTTCCCTTCTTACCTCCCCTGCGCCGTCCCTCCCTCGGTTTTTATCTTCTTCATCTACCTCCTCCTTCTCTCCACTCCTCTTACCAGTCTTACAGTTTTTCTTTTTCTCTTAGAGACTTAGACGATACTAGGTGGAAAGAAAACAAGGGGGAGGAGGAGGAAGGGGGAGGCTAGAGGGAACTGTATAAACACAGGGATGAGTGAAGGAGATTTATTAAGCCTAGTGATTAATTGAAGTGGCCAAAATTTCTCTCCCTGTCACTCGTTCTCTCGTGCCCACCTCTCTCACACCACCACCATCGCCACCATTTTTACATACCATCACACACCACCATCATTATCACCACAATATCCACCAGTGCTATATTATTCCCCCACCATTACCACTATCACCCTCCCACAAATAATACCACAATCCCATTACAATCACACCTTCACCATTTCTTTACATTTCTACCACCACTACCACCAGCACCAATGTCACCCTCTCCTCACCACTGCCAAAAACAACCATCCATCAAACTTCCACCATCATCACCACCGCTACTTCACCAACAATAATGCTAAACTATACCACGCCAAGTTTTCATCACTACCGACAATACCATCACAATATGACTTTTTTTTTTTTTATCAACAGTTTAACAATATCCCAACAGCCTTCCAACCATCACCCCGGCCACAATCACCACACTACCTTCCCTTACTACATCGTCCCATCACTAGACAACCACTAATACTCTAGCTCACACCAGCGAAAATCAACAAACAAACCACAGCTGCTTCACAAAACACAAACACACACACAAAACAAAAGTACATATATGTAACTGAAGAGAATACGAAGTATATCAACCAAGTGTGAACCTTGATCAGAATTGTTTTTTAACTTGGCTATGGAGGTCAGGGTGAGCCGTGACGACGAGAACAGGACTCATGTTACTCGTGTGTTGTTCAATAAGACAGGACAGACGACATCAGACTGAATGGCAGCCTGATCCTCCTCTACTGGACGCCGCCACTGCCACTCTGTCGCATCCTACATTATCGCCTGTTATCTGACCTGCTGCTCCTTCTGGCCGTAACGTTACGCAACTCTGGTGGTGATAACAGTGAACGTGGCTGCCCCTCACGACCTGCCAGAACCACAACACAGAAGCGAGCGTGACCTGCCTTCCTGTCCTACTGCACTGGCCTGCATTCTTGACTCACTACGACCTGTTCACTCACCACATCTTCAAATTTACTCACTCATAACCATACAAATACAACCTTCTTCACTCACCACAACTACAGCCTGCTTTGCTCATCATAATAACCACACCTTTGTTCTCTCGCCATAACCGTACCCTGCGTTATTTACCACAACTTCAGCCTTCCTCACTCATCACAGCTACAACCTGCTTCAATCACCACCACTACATCGGTTCCCTCAACGAATCCTTCTGACCCGTCTCCTTCAATAACACCCACAGAGAACTTCCCACACAATATATACATGAAGCGCGCGCACACACACACACACACACTCAGAACCTCGAGTGGGCGTGGGACAGCGAGGGGTGGGGTAGGGGCAGCAGTGGGTACGAATAAGTGTGAAAGTTATGAGGTGTGGGCGGTGACGGTACGAGACTGAAGTACCCTTGTTACTTGTATTATACTCATTCACACATGAACTGACAGCAAGCACTCTAAATTGAAGACATTCAATACATTGTAGGTTGCTCCTTCGCTTATAAAATAACCTGGCAACGCTGTAATATGGAGTATTAGGCTACCATGTTTATGATTAGCTGACTTTCTATTTAACCTTAAGGGACCCTGTGAGCAAGTCCGAAAATTGAAGATAAATGAGTCCTTCAAATATTGCCACGAAACACCAACTATATGAAAGGAGCTTGTTTCGTGGCATGGTTAGGTGGAATCAAAAGTCTCCAATTTTCATACACGATCACAGGGTCCTCAAGGGAATTGAGATTATGTCGACGAATTGAATGCTACTATTCCTATACTACAAATTGTATGGATTCAAGTGGGTATCTGGATCTTATAGGTCTGGTTAGTGTTGATGACTGTTGATGGCATGGGGAGTGAAGGTACTACCAACTTTCCCCTCATCTACCGTAGTGTAATACAGGCCTCACCAGTACCGTACCCCTCATTACACATCTTCACTCACACCTGCTACTCACACTACATTATGCTGCCACTTCTCTCCTCACTCACCTTTCAATATCTTCACTCACACCAGCCACTCACACACTGCTGGTACTATTCGAAATTGTCCAGAAGAATTCAATAACCATCACTATCAACAAAAGGGATAGGCACTAAGCCCATATATATTGCCATTACGTTTATTATTCATGTTCTCCTACGTTTTGCTGTTAATTATATATTAATGTATAACAATAGGTACGATGAGCGTATGGAGCGAGGAAGCTTAAGGTGGTAATACTTTTTTGGTATATTGGAGTGTCTTGATTCCTCCAAAGTATGCTAGGGAACAGGACCAAAAGAGCAAAAATAATGGTGTTTTGTTGCTTGGAATAGTTTGGAGGATTCAGTTGCTCCAGATTTACCAACACAAAACTTCTCCCTTCACTAGTGTGATTGATTGACTGATATTAGGCATCGCAACAGCGAGGTCATATAACGCCAGGAGAAGGTGATAGAGAGGTGAGACAGCAAACAGGAAGGAAATAAAATGAAAAGAGAGACAGTATAAATAACTATCGTGATCCAGTGTTTGTTTTCAGCCTTACAACTTCACTAAATGTTGAACGAAAATGGACTACGTGTATCAGTAACAATTATTCCGTTAGCAAGACAAAATAACAATATATTAAACTGCAAGAGGATATACTACACGAAGAAGGGTTGTATAATTTGTTAGGCTATATCAGTCAACTTCTATTAATATCTCAGTAGCAGTGATTAAGTACATGTGACTGGCGTATTCTCACAGTCCACAGTGCACGTCGTGGGAAGGAAACTGTAATGCCATTAGACTCATCACTAAAAATTTAAACGTCTGAAAGGTTCACACTGCCAGAGACCAACAAAATCTGTAATGTTTACGTACCTTAAAGTTTATCATATAAAAAGTATGCAGGGATTGAATTAACGAAGGATATATTATGATACTAACTACCAATGCATTTCCCAAGCCTGAGCGTTCATGGTAAACACATTTTATTTTTCTCTCACACTGACACACTTAGTCATTTCCTCTCACCCACATACAAGCTCCACTCTCTTTAACGCACTCGAGCAATGCTTCTCACACACGCAAGCGGTCACTAGCTCTCTAGTTTTCACACGCTCACTCTTTCCTTCCCTCATTTGTCACACAAACAAACACACACACACCCGAGCAAGGTCCCCTCCTGCAGCCAGCCTCTTTCCAATGTCCATTTTCAGCTTGGGTATAATAATTATTGGACAACTCTCTCTCTCTCTCTCTCTCTCTCTCTCTCTCTCTCTCTCTGTTGTCAAGAGGTGAAATCCGAGGAGGTGAAGTCACGATGAGGTTAGTGATCACGATCAATGGCTCTATAGTATACTTTCCCACCATCAACACACAAAGGGATGGCTGTACGGGGCATCCCATACCTTACCTATATACTAGTGGGCCAAGGGAGGTGGTGATCGCAGATGATGGGATAGCTGTAGCAAGGGGGAATCTACACAATGGGGGGGAGATCGCTGAACAAAACTAACCTGTGTGAAGTAAAAGACGCATTCCCAGTCATACCCAAAGGATTAAAAATATGACTGACTAGGCGCTACAGTACAGTACAGTCACGAGCACTAATAAGTATACAGCTTTGTTTGAAGATTTGAACAGTCCAATTCACCAACGAACAAATTCCAAAGGAGATCTTATAATGTATTTATTTACTGTCTCTAGTTATTCGAAGCACACCTGAATACTTATTAGTGCTCGTGACTGTACATGGGAAGCATCTTAGTATAAACACTCTGGCCCAAGAAACACACGTGGTGTACCAGATTTATCCTTTATTGTATTGACGGTTCATTCTCCTGGCACTAGCTATTTGCATAAGCCGTATTCAATTCCATGGCTTTAGCTTGTATTAGTCAGCATAAAAAGTGCTAAGAAGTTAACATCCTGAGTAACAAGACTGAGAGTAAAAAGAACTTGCCACCAAACCTCATCATCAAAATCTCAGAAAACTCACGATTCCTTCTGTTTCTTTGTAAACCCTATTCTTATGTAAACCTTTCAGTTCCCCGTGTCCTTCTCTACAACCCGTATGGCTAATGAACGTTCCGGGTTGGTGCACCAGAAATTCTACAAAAACACCAACACGTTTCCCTCATCTTCACATACCAACGTGTGGTGCAAAAAAAAAAAAAAAAGCCTTACATTCCTCATCCCACTACCGTAAGCCCTTCACTGATGACACTACCAACGAATACGTCTTACATATATCTAATGCCTTTACATTCTGTACGACGTAGCCAAGGTGTTTAGTACTATATAAATTTACCCTAAGAATATATATCCAAAACCCTAACTCGGTCACCTCACCTCCACAATATAAATCCACATATTTTACACATTCACCACCACTAGCGACACAACTCACCTCTAAATTAAGTCCAGGCAGCACACCACCATGAGCAATAACGTCACAACACACCATCACTATATTCACACATAAACCACCTACAACATGGATGCAACTCAAAACAACAACACCATCCACACGAGACACTACTGCCATCACCCACATCACAACACTCTATCACCAGTACCCACACACCTCAGAACCACGATCATCCCACACCACCACTATCACCCACACCATACAATTCTACACTATCACTCATGCCATACAGCACATCACCACCATCACCCACACCATACAACTCAACACCACCATCACCCACACCACACAATTCTACACCACCAACACCCACACCACACAATTCTACAGCATCACCCACACAGCTCATCACCACCATTATTCTACACCATCACCCACACCACACAACTCACCACCCACACCATCACAAATACATCCATAGCATCCACTACCACCACCACCACCACCACAAACCCAAGAAAAACAGACCTTGCCTCATACAGCAGCTTCCCCTCCCCAGTCCCTAGATACCCAACCTCGTAATCTCCTTCCGCACTAATTGTGAGGCTGAGCGTAAATCACAGGTAAGGGCTGTAATTAAACGCAGACAAAAGCTGAGTCCTCGTGAGCTACCTACACTCGTCGGGGCATATAATTACCGTCAAGATGTACAAGCATAATTAAATGAAGCCTTGCGAATAATACTGACCTATCAACCAGCCACGCCAACTTGTTTTTCCGGAGTTACGCCACTCATACCCTGCAACGCTGCCTTATACTCCTCTTAAAATGACCCACTAAGAATCGGAAAGGAAAAGAAGTGATGGGTAGGAACTGTTTCATTTAACCGTGTTGGTTGATGAGACACTCAGGTTCTCAAGGACGACATATTATCCAACCAGGCAAAACTACTTATATGACATTTTCATTCTGGTAGAGAGAAGGAATCTTGTTCACATGTTTACCTACAGCCCCCCAGGGTGGACACCGAGTCACATATGGTTTTAAGATATATTAATTACTCTAATTCGAAAGGTAAGAGTATAAAGAAATATTACAAAGTTGGGCATACAAGCCATTTCCTCTGTCAAAAAATCACTCCCAATTCTGAAGGCCTTAAATGACTAACAAACAGTATACGAGTGGACGGTCAAAATGGAGGCCAACAGTTGACCTAATGAGAGCCTCACGACCTAGACTGAGGCGTATCGTGACTCAGCCAGTCACAACACACAATGCAATGTTGTTTATGCGTAACTTGATTAGCTGTGAATTAGGTTAAATATATACAGAATTAGAGGAATGCATGATCATTGAGGATGTCGAATCAAAGATAGCGTATAACAACTCAAATAAGTATTTGTTCTGTACATATTTTACTAGAAAATAAGAAAAGCACCGTTTTATCTGCATACCAGCGAAACAACATCTGCACATCTAGCTGGTTAGCATGTAAGAAAGACAGTAAGCCATGATACAATGAAATGTTTAGTAAACTCCCTTTATCCTGAAATAACACAGTATGATATCATGCACTGCACATTGGAGCTGAAAGCGTTGTCGTACGTAACATTCCATTAGCTTGAGCCCTACAAATAATTTTATTTATATTCAGTCGAACGAATGCCAATGCATTTTAAAAATCTTAATTTGAAAAATTTTGTCCAATATCTCTTTTTCCCAAGGAATAAAATGGAATGGGTGAGGAAAAATAAGGGCAAAATCTGGAATTAAAATAACTAAGAAAAGACGAATGAAATTACGGCGGAAAATGAGACATATAAAGTGAGGGAAAAAGAAAGACAAACAGAAGGAAGAGAAATGATAATATTAATAAGAAAGACAGAGGGTACAAAAAAAAAAAAAAAAAAAAAAAACTGTACGTACAAAAGAGCACAATAAAGATAAACCTCCAATTATTATAATAATAAAGAAACTAAAACGGCCCCCTCTCCAGAAGTAAATCACAACACTCACCTTCTGCTTAGTTTCCTGACAAGGAGCTGATACGGGCTCCTCCAGTAAGGGGGCGGAGGGGGCAGTGCTGTGGGAGTCCTGGGGTGCGGGGCTGCTGCGGCCTGAGCTGCGGCTGTGGTCACTACGCCGCCATGGGAAGATCACGCTGGAAGGAAACACAAACGTGGTAACAACACAAACAAGAACCTGGTGAAACAACTACAACAACATCAAACGCGATTACCACACAAACAAGCAGCTGATAACACAACAAAAACAACAACAACAGCAACAACAAAAGTGATTACCACACAAACAGGCAGCTAGTGAGACTAGAAGAACAACCACAACAAAGTCTTATGCAATGGTATTACTTATAATATTTGTGCTTTTTAGAAATGCTGCGATAACCATCAATAACAAGAATAAATACATTTATTTACTACCCCTACCACAAACAAATAAAAAAAATCACATTAGGTAATAATAATAACAACCGAACAACCAAAGTGAACCTGTAATACAATAAAGTTGGAATGTTTATTAGTTTTATAATAATGGGAGTTCTGTTTTCAAAGCAAGTATCAAGTTTGCATCAAATTTGTATAACATGATAACAGTTTCATTCCCCACTGGACCTCCCACTGAGCTGACATACACCACTACATTATCTTTAATATCTGGCAAGTGGGGTATTGTGGGTACGTGTGGCACAGTGGGAGGGGAACACGTGCCCGACTGGTGAGGGGAAGTAGAGAGAGAGAGAGAGAGAGATGAGGAGAGGGAGATATGGGGAAGAGGAAGAGATGTGGAGGAGTGATGGGGAGAGGGAGAGATGGAGGAGGTGGAGAAGAAGGGGGCGAGATCATGAGTGATAAAGGAGGGAGTTGGGGATGGAGGTGGGAGTGAAATTAAATGAATAATGGTGGTTAGAAGGAAGAGATACTTATGTTGGGATGGAGAGAAAGAGAGAGTGAAGTTTTAAAGCTCAGAGGAGTAGAGATGGAATGGAGAGGAGTTAGTAGTGGGACAAGGAGTGGTGGAAAGATGGAAAGAGATAGTACAGAGATGGAATGGAGAGGAGTTAGTAGTAGGACAAGAAGTGGTGTGAGGGTGGAAGAGAGAGTAGTGATGGAAAGAAGTGGTTTAAGAAAGAAGCGGTGGAGGTGGAGGGAAGAAACAGGTGGTCATGTGGTTACCCACTTCCACTCCCAGCCCCCTCATCCCTCCACTCCACTTCCCTCCTCTCTCCTGCTCCTCCTAATCTCTATCTATCTCTTAAGTTAATAGGAAAATTGCAGCAGATCCAGCCAGGCCTCCCCCCCCGCCCCCCATGGCCGTCTGGTAAGAGCAACGTGTGTACATACAATTTATACATAACAAGTAGCAGAAACACACACAAATATGTAGACACCGGACAATGCCCACCCCAAAAAAGCACACACACACACACAAACAAGAAAATAAAGAACACAATTTTATACATTCTAACTTGCATATATTAGAAAACCACCTCACACATTATATAGCTGCACGAAAACAGCACTCCTCACACACACACACACACACACACACACACATACGAAGTGCATACCCAGAACAAACAGAGTAGCTCGGCAAATCTCAGTAAGCAAGAATTCCCTAGAGAGAAAGAGAGAGAGGAGGGCAGCAGCATCAGCAGCAGCAGCAGCACCTTGACCATCTCCCCTTCATAACAATAGTGAGCGCCAGGCCGTGACCCCTCCCTGTGCCTCAAGCCCTTACTGACACTTTTATATTTCGCAACCTTTAACACACAGCATGGGCAGAGAACAGAAGGGGTGGTGTTGGTGTATTCACAGTGCATTATGTCCGCTACCCCCAAATTTGCACTTCTCTATTTTGCAATGCTCTGTGAAGGATACCAGTGAGTTTGAAAGTATTAAGAACAGAATAGGCGGGGGTGTATTCACGGACCTTTTCAACCATGCCTTCTGTGACAATTGCACAATGTTTTGCACACAAAAATATGCCTACGGCGAGCAAAAGAGGTACAGTTTAGTTACCGGTAATGACAATTCAGTAATTCAGATAATTTGGCTGATAACCTACAGAGAGGGTGATATATTCGCATTGCATGATGTCAACTTAAAATGTAATCATAGCTACTGACACATACATTTTACAAAGTATTGTGCATGGCAGTAGGGGATAACATAAGGGTTGGAACAATGAATACAGTCCCTTACCTGCTCTCCCATAGTTGGTAACATTTAGTGCATGGTGTTAGAAGAGAAGAAAACAATAATGATGGTGCGTTCACTAAGAATCATAATACAAAACCCTTACTGACACTTCTCTGTTTCGCAATGAAGTTAGTACATACAGACCGGCAGGGTGTGTTGCAGACGAGATCGATGTATTATTTTTTCCTAAATAAGACGGGGCGTGTCAAGACCATACAGACACACTTGTCCTTGTCCCACTGTTCCTCTGAAATGGTGCCTTAATATTCTCCTTCAACGAAACTTTACTGTCCTTCCTGTTGGAGTGGCGAAATATTCATTCCATATCGAAAGGTTTCATATTTAATATTTTCTTGCCTACCTGCATGACCTCATCTTTGTCTCTTTCTTGTTTTACCTTCTGTTTAATCTTTATTTTCACATCTTCTATCCCATCGTTTCGGTTATCTTTCACATATAAAATTTTCTTCCCAATTTCATTACCGATATAATAACAGTATATTTTCTCTTCCCTCCTTTTCGCTCTGAGACTTTCTATTCTCGTTTATGCCTTTTCTCTCTGAATCCTTATCACCTAATTCCCATCACTTTCACATCATACTTGCAAAACAATCTTACCTTTCGTTCTCCTCACCTGCACTATGTTGTCTGAGTCTCGTCCCTTGCTCCTCTCTTCCTCCTCCTCCCATTGTCCTTGATATTTTGAGAACACTGATACTTTATTACTCTGGTTTCCTCCCATAACTCAGCCTCTGCACCTTCCGTTCTTCTGCTCCACACATTCCGTTACTTCATCCTCCTTTCCATCGATTGTCGCTTATTTAATCTCCGTTCGTCCTTCCTTTCTCTCTCCATTGCATTTCGTTCGTTCCTCCAATTCTTTCCTTCCATCCTTTCACCATTTATACATTCGTCTATCCTCCCTATATGGTTTATTCATATTTCCTTCTTCCACTTCTCTTCCCTGTTTATTCACTTTCCATCATTTCATCTTCCACTCTTTTTTTCCATTCCATCACCTTTAATCATCCACCTTACGTCCCTCCACTCTTTTCTCTTCATCCCTCCACTCTTTTCTCTTCATCCCTCCACCCACTCTCTCTCTCTCTCTCTCTCTCTCTCTCTCTCTCTCTCTCTCTCTCTCTCTCTCTCTCTCTCTCTCTCCTCCAGCAGCCTTACCACTTCCACGCACTCTTCACTCATCATTAAGCAATATTCTCCCTCGCTCCACATTATGGCCTCCACTCACCCCGGCCGCACCTTCCACCCACCTCCACATACTTCCACAATTTGTCCTTTTCTCGCTTCATTACCAACACACACACTCATCCACCATCTTTCTCCCTCCTCTTATATCCATTCTCTTTCTCTTTCATCCGATTCTCTTCTTTCCTAGCCATTTCCTCCTCCATCTATATTCTCTAATTTTCTCCCTCCCTTTCCTCATCCTCCATCCTATTCCAAACTTCTTCCCTCCTTCCTTTTGCACTCATCCCTTTCATATTCCCTTCTCCTTCCACGATTTCCGTCCATCCCTTCTATTATTCACGCATCAAGTCCCTCAATAATTATTCCATTTTATATGCTTCTAACTATATATTCCTAAAAAATAAAAATAAAAATAAAAATAATAATAATAAAAATAAAAATAATAATAGTACTACTAATAATAACAATAATACAAAATAAAATTGACACACACACAAGGCAAGAACTTTGTAAACATTGGCAGTACATTCGACCCTCTCCACCAACTGTGATCTGGGTTGCCTTGTCCTTGCTTCCACGCCCTTGCTACTACCGACAAGAACTATATGCTGTACAGGAACTAAAATGTGAAATGCGAGAACTATCGAACACTGAGTGAAATTCAATAATACTGAATAATAGTGACTGGAGAAACGAGTGTGGACGAGACATACAGTATATATATATAAGGTCGAGGCAAAGAAGTTCAGAGAGTGTAAACATGAATGAAATATAGGAAAGTATGACTGAATGACAACTTATATTATCTCAAGCGTTGCCACTACAACATGGAATTACTATAATTGGTGTATTTTTTTCTGTTCTTTCTTATATATTTGGGAGCCTCCTCATTTCAAGTGATTATTTCATTGTCTTCATTACCCACAGTTTTTCACCTCATTTTCTTGTATAATATGTGTTCTCTCTCTTTCTCCACACTTTCACACATTTCGGAGCAACTACAGAGAGAGAGAGAGAGAGAGAGAGAGAGAGAGAGAGAGAGAGAGAGAGAGAGAGAGAGAGAGAGAGAGAGAGAGAGAGAGAGAGAGAGAGAGAGAGAGAGAGAGAGAGACAGCTAACTCGGCACCCTCCTTCTCCTCCCTAATTCATCCCCATCAAACGGAGTAACAGATATCACAACAGTAAACG